>JARVZY010005707.1:0-28839 GCA_030686995.1 Artemisia argyi | reverse complement strand
GGTCATGTTGTATTCTTGTAAAATAAATCCATAAGGAGCTTTAAATAGTAGGTAAATTTCAAATTGGCCCTATAGATGTATGTAAATATGTTTATATGTGTATGTAAGTTATTATCATATACACATAACATAAATGGTAGGGTCCAAGATGATGGGAAATCATAAATTTGTGAAACTATGAAGAGGATAACAAATTATGGTATCTCACACAATAAATATTGTCTCTGAGAGCCTTGTACACATTATTGTAGAGTATATTAAACGATCAAACCGTATTTATGTGTTTGAGTAGTTGTATTGTCCAACAAGCTAATTTTCATGACATGTACAAGTATTTAGACGTGGGTGACCCTTGGCAGTTCGTATCAAGGAATATGATTTGCAGCCCAAACAAAAAAAGCTAAAGTGAAACATGTCAAATGGTTGAAAAGAACCCAAAGTTGTACTTCAAATCCATAAGATCTCAATTACTACCAATTCAATTGATGTGATTTTAGTATATCATATATGAAACTCTACAATAAATATTTATAAATAAGTTAGTAGACAAAAAGGGTGAGCTCAACCAAGACAGACCCATCTTGAAATATACAAAAAATGAACCGCTTTGACCCGTTAGCAGACATGCTTTTTTTCCCTCTACCTTATCCTGATTTTTCATAGATTGTATGTAGGTATGCCTGGTATGACAGCTTATGCTGGCTTCTATGAAATTTGTGCTCCAAAAAAAGGAGAATTTGTTTTTGTTTCAGCAGCTTCAGGTGCGGTTGGTCAGCTTGTTGGGCAGTTTGCTAAGTTGTTAGGATGCTATGTTGTTGGGAGTGCCAGTACAAAGGAAAAGGTTGTTGTGTCAAAAATATATAGCATAGTTTCTAAATATATTGATTAATAGGTGTAATCTTGCACATTTGAATTATATCATTACCAAATACCGATTGTCCGTGTTTTATGTCCCTAACGTTTATTTTGGTTATTACTCAAGGTTGATCTTTTAAAGAATAAGTTTGGATTCGATGAGGCTTTTAACTACAAGGAAGAGCAAGATCTTGATGCAGCTCTCAAGAGGTTAGTCTGAACCACAGTAAATGGAACCGTTAGTCACACTAGCTTTTATTAGGTGCTCTTTTGATCAATTTACAAATTGGTCATTTCATGTTGTGTTTATACAAATCAAATCAAAAGAAATAATTCAAAGGAGAACTGGTCATGAGTTGAAAGTCGCACAAGGCTAATCTTATCATCTTAATACGTACATATGTAACATTCTAAATCATTTTTTATATTCTATTAAGATGTTATTACTGTGATGTTATCGCATTTTTGGTAATGATTTACGCAATATTTATGTTAGGTACTTTCCCAATGGCATTGATATTTACTTTGACAACGTTGGTGGGGAGTTGTTGGATGCGGTACTGTTGAACATGAGACTAAATGGAAGAATTTCAGTTTGCGGGATGATCTCACAGTACAACTTAGAGCAATGGGAGGGACTGCATAACTTGTTTACCCTTGTAACCAAACGTGTGCGCATGGAAGGGTTCATTGTAGTTGATTACTATCACATGTACCCAAAGTATCTAGAAATGATTATACCACTCATAAAACAAGGGACAATACATTACATAGAAGACATTGCAGATGGGCTAGAGAGCGCTCCCGCGGCTTTGGTTGGCCTCTTTTCTGGCAAAAATGTCGGGAAGCAAGTGATCGTCGTGGCCCGCGAATAATCTATATGTATGTTTAGGCTACATATAAATTTGTAAAATTCAATGCTTACAAAACAAGTGTATTAAGTATGAAGAATGAACTATGAATATGTGTTAGATCATGGTACTACTGGTTTGATTTGGTCAAAGAGAGTTGGTTGAAAGTAGTAAGTGTGTGCAACTAGTTAATAAATATAAACGCATGCACACATGGTTTTTTTTTTTTTTTTTTTTTTTTTTTTTTTTTTTTGTTTTTTTTGTTTTTTTTTTTTTTTTCCTTCCAGGTTATTTAAGGAGAGCGAAATGTTTATTTACATATACGCGTATATGCCCTATAACCAGAGTATTTCCCGTGGCCGTTTTTACTTTTTTTTACTATAAATATGTAAGACTATGTGTAATGATGGGTGATAGATCACCAACGTGTAATGTACTTAACGAGAATCTATAAAAGATTAAAGGCTAACACAATCAAAACACAAGAATTATTAACCAACAATGGTAACTCAGAGTGAAATGATATTGAGATTTGTTATTGACTATGTGTTTATCTTCTCTTCTCTTTAACATGCTAGCTTAATTACCTTAGTGTTTGCTTAGATCTAATGAAACCTAGTAATTAATTATTGATGTGTTGTCTATTGTTTAGTTGATTGATTCACGTTAGGCTAAGAAAACTGGCTGACTTTCTTTTTGTAACTAGCTTAGAGGAAAAGATGTTGAGATATCTGCTTTAAACTTGACAGATAATAAATGATACACTTAGAAAACTTAGCCTAGCAAGTGAAAGTGACGGTACTGTTTGGAGGTGGTGTTTGGAACCGCTGATATGTAGTTATTGTTTGGCATGATGGTTGAAAGGGATGCTGCAATATGTGGTCGCAATGTCCCTATTTCTTTGTATTTGGTTTGTAATTCTTAAAAACGTTTCTTTGTTTGGTTTTAATTCTTGAAGGATACTGTATGTTTCTTTGCATTTGCCTATTCTCGGGCGTAAATATATGATATATTCAATTAACAATCCCAAACAACCTTTTATACCTGATATTAATAAGCAATCCTAGCAACATTTTTTACAAGCATTTTCACTTAGAAAAATGCTTATAATGAGGGCCGAATCTGCATATAAATGAGGTGTTTGGGATTGGTATTTTTTTTAAATAAAATTCACATATAGACCGGTTATAATGATAAAAACCGGTCTCAATAGTACCTTTTTAGACCGGAACTCCAACCTGTCTATATTACTTTAACAACCGGTCTTAAAAATACTCTTTTAGACCGATGCTCCAACCGGTCTATATGACTTTCATCTTTTAGACCTCCCCCATTTAGACCAGTTGGGTAACCGGTCTAAAAGGCATTTACAACCGGTCTAAAAGCCATTTTTTGTAGTAGTGAATGTCTTAGAAAACGTAAGTATATGTGCAATATAGGTTTTTCTCGTTGTATTTAATGCATGAGTTGATATTGATGATCTTATAATAGCTTAATTAACTTAAGGTTGTAAGAGAAATTGATAATTATAGAGTTGGGGAATTTAGCACAGCCTCACGACTGGTATTAAGGAATACAACGCTTCAACTAAAACAACTGCACCGTGACATTCAATAATTCAATAAAAGATAACTATGAGTAGTGAAATCTAAATAAACACGTTTGTCTCACTATAAGTAGTTCACCACATTTACTTTTATTGTCATTTATAAAATTAGTTTTTGGGTTAGTTGACTAGCAACTAATTCCGCACTATCTTTCAAAACCTAAGATTTTAATTCGCTTTCATAAAATATAAAAAGAATTCAAAAATAATCATCTTTCACCTTTAGACTTAATTCGACATACACTTGAACTTAACGACACTATTCCCCTGCTATACGAAAAACTAACGAAACTTGTTCCTTTGCATTTGTGGTTGCAAATGTAAGAATGTTGACCTTGTCACTAAGGCTGATCAATTTTTCAAATGGTTGAGTAGGGATCTGATGTTTTTACATACACGACATGTTTTCATGATTCAACATTTCAACATGCTCTTCACTTTTGGCTCGGTGGTCCCACTGTAAGTTGCAAGGGAGCTGTAGATTAAGAATATGGAGCCTAAGAGCACTAGGTGTAGATGAAGAAGGAAGGCTCGTCGTCCGTGGAAGAGTCAACGGCGAGCCGTTCCTCTTCACTACACCAGATGATGCTTGCCGTTCTTCCCCGTTGGCTACCTCCCCGTGGCGACGACGAGCTGGAGATTCTGACATTCCATTTTCTTTTCTTTTTTCTTTTTTTTTTTTTCTTTCCCTTTGAATATTAGGTGTATAATTTGACGTGAGGCCCTAATGAGGAAGTTGAGGTTTGTTGTTTGGTGAGGGGGGGTTTGTTGTGGATAGTTGAAGTTGAGGTGTTGGGTGATGTGGCAGGGGTGGGACCCGAATGAAGAGGTTTTGCCTCTTCACTACACCTAGTGCTCTAACTGTTTTGACAAAATTGTTTTAAAATGATGTAATTCTTTTATAAAGGAAGATTTTCCATTTGAAAATATGTTAAAAAAACAAAACAGCATCGTACTCAATTTGGTTTTTGCCCCTTCGACTTTTCCGCATACTACAATAGTATGGTCTCAGTTACAAACTTACAACATTCGCAGTAGTTCTAAACCCTCTTAGCATTCAAAGATTGTATGGATTAAATTTGTGCAATATGTGGTCATTGCGATGTCAGGTGTCATGTTGGTTTGATATTTGCATGTTACAAGTAGTTATTAAATATATAGTTTTGGTATTCAATATATAGCATTTTTTTCCTCATTTTTATTCAACCACATGCACGCACATTTCTCAAAATCGTGTCTCAGGCCGTTGTCATTTTCATCTTCATTACCGCCTTATAGCGTGAATACACTTCTAAAAATACCTAGCGTGCTTAAAATACATATGAACTGGTCTCAGTTTCAACTCATTCATTTCACTTTTAAAGTTATTAAAATGCACCTGCGATTTGGACGTAAGGACGGTTTTTGCTATTTACTCTTTTCGTTGAAACCAAATATGTGTTTTATCTTTGTGGTCACCACACATGCACATGTAACACTTTGACAAACATACATCCTCCTAGCTAGGCTGTTCCAGAGCCTCACTTTTAAGTCAACTCCACCTCTTCAATTCACCTTCAAACACAAACCTAAACAACATTTCATCATGGAACAACAACAAGTGATCACCAACAAACAAATAATACTAAAAGACTACGTTAAAGGGTTTCCTAAGGAATCTGACATGATCCTTAAAACATCTGAAACCATTACACTGAAGCTTCCAGCAGGTTCTAATGGTGTACTTGTTAAGAATCTTTATTTGTCGTGTGATCCTTACATGCGTGTTCGTATGACTAAAGCTGAAGGCAGTAATGGCGACTCTTTTACTCCTGGTTCGGTATGTAACATTTGTTTATTTGTCTTAGGGATATGTTTTTGTTGTAGTAAAGTATTCAGTTATTTGGGTGTTAGAAAGTTTTTAATTATTTGATTATTTTAGATGTTAAACCCTATTAAAGGGCTAAACTAATTAATTCACTTTGGACTGCACCTCGATTAATTTTTAGTTGTTTGTCCTGTGATCGACCGAGGGAGTTGGGATTGAACGTATGACATATTTCTTAAAAGCCCTCTTTTTCTTGTCCCGTAAGGACGTTTGGACAGGGAAATAGGTGCTCGAAGCTTGCCCAAAGTTACTGCTTGTGGGGTTTGAGCTTGGGTTAGCCAGGAATTAGGAATAAGGGGGGCCGAAATTTTTTCTTCAAAGGTTAGGGGGGTCATTTGCCTATAGTTGTGTCATATGCTTAAATTTTATAAGGTAAATAGCAAAAAGATTGGGCGTGTTGGAGGGGGCCAGGCACCCCCTGGCTCCCCCACTGTCTCCGTCTCTCGTTTCCACTTTCCGAGAAAAATCTTTATGCCCCCATCACTAGGCAACACCTTTGAACTCTGTTTAAAAGTTCTCATATGATAATTACAGCATTATTATTTAGGATTGACGGTGACAAAAAGTCAAATGGCTACAAGTCTATTATTTATAAGAAACTACAAGTCAAATGAGTCATTATTGTGGAAGCTGTCTCTGATTTAATCTTTACTACCTTGCAGCCTATAACAGGACTTGGAGTATCTAAGGTTCTTGAATCTGGGCATGCAAACTTTAAGAAAGGCGACCTTATTTGGGGATTTACAGGATGGGAGGAATACAGCATTATCAATGCTCCTGAGGGTCTATTCAAGATTGAACATACCGATGTGCCTCTTTCTTATTATACAGGAATTCTCGGTATGATTTCTGTTTAAACTGTTTATGACTGTTTTAAAACCTTGTAAAATACACATGGAGCTTCAATAGTTGGCCAGTTTCATATTCCCCCATTTAGGTCGTGCAGATGGAAAACATATGCTGGCACTTGATCTTATATATACAGACATTTTACATGTACTAAGCTGCTCCAGACTGCAGGGGAATTCTTAATAATGTGCACTTTCAGTTAAGAAAAGAAATTATTGCTAATATAATAAAGGATGGTCTGAACTATGATATCTCATGATGAATATTGTCTGTCTGTGAGAGCCTTGTACCCAAACAGTCAGATCGGGACAGGTCTTAATAAACAGCATTCAGTGCATAAGATTCTTCAAGTCTCGAATAATTGATTAAATTGTATTTGGTTTATGAGATTGTCATACTTTTTCATCTTTGAAGAGTATTTTTGTATACTTCAACCGACTGTTCTAAACTTCTGTTTTTTTTTTTTCTTTTATTTATTTATTTATTTATTATTATTATTTTTTTTATGTTTATCAAGGTATGCCTGGTTTGACAGCTTATATTGGTTTCTATGATATCTGTGCTCCAAAGAAAGGAGAATATGTCTTTGTTTCGGCTGCTTCTGGTGCAGTCGGGCAGCTGGTTGGGCAGTTTGCTAAGTTGTCAGGATGCTATGTTGTTGGGAGTGCTGGTACAAAGGAAAAGGTTCGTGCTTTTGACATTTTATTGTTCTTTATACTTATATGATTAATGGGCTTACGTTAATGTATCTCCACTATAAAAGTTAGTTACGTTAGCTTATGATTTCCTCTTCTGCTTGGCGGTGTACGACACAGACACCTTAAGTATTTCGTCCTAATGTTTCAAACCTGAAAATTTTCGTTTTCTTTAGTCTTGATTTGTTTTTATGAGTTCTTTATCACCGAAGGTTGATTTATTGAAGAATAAATTCGGATTTGATGAGGCTTTTAACTACAAGGAAGAGCAAGATCTTGACGCTGCTTTGAAGAGGTTTGTTTGAAACATAGTTATCACCAAAATTAGAGCAGAATAATTATCATATTAGTTATTTGTTGAAGTAGATAAACAAGCGGGCTGGGTAATGGGTCAAAACAGGTCAGGTTGGGTCGACCTTTCAAACAGTTTTTCGGCAATTTCTATGAAGTTTTTATTTAAAAAAAGATGCTGCAGTACTGCAAGTGTTTGATTACTCGTTATGCGAACTTTAATCTGTTTGACCATTTGACGCGTTTAGTTAGTATTAACATTATTATTTTTTCATTGCAACATTTGACCACTTTGATCGATTATCCGTGGAATACAACCAAAATTGACTTGTTCCATATAACTATGTTGAAATTAGCACCTCTATTTTTTTGAGATGGTTCTTGTATTTGATGTTTCAGGTACTTCCCCGAAGGAATTGATATATACTTTGAAAACGTTGGTGGAAAGATGTTGGATGCAGTACTGTTGAACATGAGACTAAATGGTTGAATTTCAGTTTGCGGTATGATCTCACAGTACAATTTGGAGCAAGGGGAGGGGGTGCGCAACCTTTTTACCCTGGTAACAAAACGTGTGCACATGCTAGGGTTCAGTGTGATTGATCACTATCACAAGTACCCAAAGTATCTAGAAATGATTATACCCCTTATTAAACAAGGGACGGTAAATTACATAGAAGACATTGTAGAAGGGCTCGAGAATGCTCCCGCGGCCTTAATTGGCTTGTATCATGGAAAAAATGTTGGGAAGCAAGTGGTGGTCGTGGCGCGCGAGTGATCTATGTCTTTAGGCTAAATGGTGTTACTATGAATACTTTTTGGGTTTAATTCGGTGAAAGAGTGAGATTGTATGTAAGGAATAAATTTGTGCAATATGTGGTCATTGTGATGTCAGGTGTGATGTTGCCTTGATATTTTACAACTAGTTATGAAATATATAGTTTTGGTATTAAATAAACCTGAAATGACAAGCTTTAATTTTTAGGATGCACTTTTTTTTTTTTTTAACCTTGAGTAGGGGTGTGATCTGTCTACGTTGTACCTCCCCAGCTTGGTAGGATTGGGTATGCTATCATACTTTTTTTCCTCATTTTTGTCCATCTGTTACACAAGCACATTTCTCAAAACTATCAGAGTTTCAAAACCCCGAATCGGGCCGTTTGTCTTTTTCATCTTCATTACCACCTTATAGCGTAAATACAGTGCTAAAAATACTTAGAGCATGCGGTACCTTAACCAAATAAGAATGTGAAACTTTCACCATTTTGCGTTAAAGGCTCGTTAACCACACCGGGGACGAAGTTAAAGCCTCGTTAACAAGGCACATTAAAGCTTTAACCTCGTGTTAAGGCTAGTTTGAATAAAAAAAAAAAAAAAAAAAAAAAAAAAAAAAAAAAAAAAAAAAAAAACATTTTACCCCCTTCAAACGGGGTTGAATTTGAAAATAGTTTAAAGTTAAAGTTTAGTTAAGGTTGAGTTATGATAAAGGGTGTTTTTTTTTTTAGTTTTTTTTTTTTTTTTTTTGAACGGCAAAGGGTGTTTTTTTTAGTTAAAGGTGAAAATGTTAAAGTTGATGTAGCAGTGGGTGAAACTTTAACCTCTGGTTATGATACCCTTTACTCTTAGTGTAAACTCATAGCACTTTTTCTTGAAGTGGCAGTAGGTGAAACTTTAACCTCCGGTTATGATACCCTTTGCTCTTAACTCAAATCACTTCTTCGTGTGAAAAAAAAGTAAAACGGGAGTTCCTCACAAAGATTGTTCATGCAATTTTGTACGTATGTTATTAAAACTGCACCTGCGATTTGGACATAAGGACAGTTTTTGCAATTTATGCTTTTCATAATAATTTGATTCCTTTTAATCTTATCAAAATATCAAGATTGCATGGTCATAATTCAAACATGTTAACCCAAACAATCATATCCACTCACATCTCTATCATAGTACAACACATGTTTAAAACATTCATATGGCACCGCACTTCAACACTGTTTGACTATTTCCATCTCTTCACCTTCAAGCCAAACAAAAAACATTTTCATCATGGAACAACAAATGATCACCAACAAACAAATAATATTCAAAGACTATGTTACTGGATTTCCTAAAGAATCCGACATGATCCTTAAAACATCCGAAATGATTAACCTTAAACTTCCACAAGGTTCTAATGGTGTACTTGTTAAGAATCTTTATTTGTCGTGTTACCCTTTCATGCGTGCTCGCATGACTAAAAGTGAAGGTCCTAATTCTTTTACTCCTGGTTTGGTACGTAATTATATAAGCTAGTCTTTTGCTTATTTGTATATTTTATGCATTTAAAAACTACTGTATGACCCCGTGTAAGAAATGAGGTATGATTCATTAATAGATCATAGTGCCGTAGATCGATTTTCTTTTTAATTTTCACACCTAGGGTGATTAAGTAATTTGAAAGATGGAGTAGAATTCGAGACCCTTGCCTAATCACAGCTAGGATTTGACCAATAGGCAATAGAATTTTTGGTTATTCCCTACTGATGACATAGGAAAAATTTTGCAATCTGAGATTGGATCATGTGTAGGTTTCCTTTATAATATACTCCATAAAAAGATATGGTTATGCACTTTTCGGACGGGAAAGGATATGATTATGTGATCTAATTTTTTAAAGGATTTGTCATAGTGTCAAAACACTTTTAGGGGGTGTTTGTTTAAGATTATGTGAACTAGTTTCTTATGAGTATATTTGACTCTTATATTTCATAAGGTCATATTTTCTGAGCTTATTATGACTTAAAGTGAATCAAAGATTGAATAAAAAAGTAAGGTTAGGAAATAATCCATTTTGGCCGTGTATATTTGAATGAAAGACTCGCCCTCTCTAGGTAAACTGAATAGGGAAAACCTCATCTGTTTTCTAAATAAAGATTGAATCAAAGAAGGACAGCTTTAACGACTCATGTAACTATGTTACTGACACAAACGGAAATATAGTAACATGTAATGTTACTATTTGAGCTTGAGTCTCATGTACAAATTTCCATCTTGCAGCCTCTATCAGGATCTGGAGTCGCAAAAGTGGTGGATTCTGGGCATGCAAACTTCAAGATAGGTGACCTAGTTTGGGGATTGACGGGATGGGAAGAATACAGCATTATCAGTGCTCCTGAGTCTCTATTCAAGATTCAACATACTGATGTTCCTCTTTCTTATTACATGGGAATTCTTGGTATGTTAGTTAAAAGTGCTTTTATCGTGCCTCAATCTTGTGAAATAAGTTGTCCGTAAGGAGCTCTATAAGTGTTTAGTGTTAGTACACACATGCATATAATAAGTTGTAAAAGCATTTTTGACATGAATAGTAGGGGCCGAAGATGCTAGCTAGGAAATCATAAATTTGTGCAATTGCAAAGGATAAGAAATTATAGTAGCTGCATTAAAGACTGGCTTAGATTATGGCACATCGCTATTCGCACATGAGAGCCTCGTACCCACACATGGACCTTGGAGACACACCAGTGATTTTATCGTTTTTGGTCCACGTATAAACATACCTTGTCATTATATCTTTTACATGTTGGTAGAATTAATATACGGTTTTTGAAGTAAATGATATATTGTCCAACATGCTAACATTCATGACAACAACAATAACAACGATACCCAATCCCGCCTGAGCGGGGTATAGGGGAGGTAGAATGTAGACAGGTCATACCCCTACCCTTTGGGTAAACCCAAAGGTAAGGAGACTGCTTCTAGGAAGACCTCCGGCAAGAATGAATGAGTGTGATAGTGCTCAAAAAATATGTGAATGCATGACTAACTTTCATGATGAGTAGGTTATTAATTTTTTGAAAGATTAACAATCACATACCTATTATACCACCTAATGTCACATATATCTCGATTGATATTTGAAGCCACATCCTCTTGGTTAATGGATCACTTAAATATCGTTAATCCAAAGGTCACTTGGCCATGACCTGTAGTAGTATTTAGAAAGGGTGCTTTTATGCGCTTTATCACCGGTCTACTGATTAGACCCTTAGAGTGATTATGTTGATAGAGAGGTGCGCTTGAAGTGTAAGTATAATGCATAAACCTATTAAGTTACTTGGTAAGCAAAATATCTATATTCAAATGATATGATCCTTGTACAAAAACAATCCAACCTGCTTAATGTGGCCATTTTACCACCTTTCTCATGATCCTTTTTTGTTGGATTCTTTATAGGTTCCACCGGTATGACCGCTTATGCTGGTTTTTATGAAATTTGTGCTCCAAAGAAAGGAGAGTATGTCTTTGTTTCAGCTGCTGCAGGTGCAGTTGGTCAACTCGTTGGGCAATTTGCAAAGTTATTAGGGTGCTATGTTGTTGGTAGTGTGGGTAGTAAAGAAAAGGTTGGTGTGCTTATAGCTTAATAGAGTTTCTACTTATATGATAAACAGGCATCATCTGTACATTTAAATTTATTCCTATCCTGTTAGTTTCTGCATATTTCCATAAATGTTGATTTATCAGATTTTTCTGTCTCTAAACTTTTTTTTTTTTTTTTTTAACTTCATCACTCAAGGTTGATTTGTTAAAGAATAAACTTGGATTTGACGACGCTTTTAACTACAAGGAAGAGCAAAATTTTGATGCAGCTCTTAAGAGGTTAGTCTGAACCATAGTCGTCACACTACTTCTTTGTTTAGGTGCTATACTATCAATTTAGGAATGGGTCATTTCACGTTGTGTTTTATCTTATGCAAATTAAGTCAAAATAGTTAGTTGAAATGAGGCCTAGTAGTTAAAAATCGCATACATTCTTGTTTTAGTCTGAATATCCGCGACAACACAACCTCCTAAATCATTTTTTATCCAAAGATTTAGGTTAATATTGTATATATTTTATTTTTCTAGTCATGATTAACGCAATTCTTAACATGTCAGGTACTTTCCTGATGGCATTGATATATACTTTGATAACGTTGGTGGAAAGATGTTGGATGCAGTGCTCTTGAATATGAGATTAAATGGTCGAATTACAGTTTGTGGGATGGTCTCACAGTACAACTTAGAGCAATCCGAGGGAGTGCGTAACCTCTTTACCCTCGTAACAAAACGTGTCACCATGAAAGGGTTCAATGTGAGTGATCACTATCACTTGTACCCAAAGTATCTAGAAATGATAATACCGCTTATAAAAAATGGGACAATGCATTACGTAGAAGACATTGTAGAGGGACTTGAGAATGCACCCGCGGCAATGGTTGGTCTGTTTTCTGGTAAAAACGTCGGGAAGCAAGTGGTGGCTGTGGCTCGAGAATGATTAAATCTTTAGGCTAGCTAACTGTCGTGATAATGCATAAATTGTGTTAACGTCTATATAAACACTAGCATAATTTTATAGTTTGTTTAACATAAGTTTTAATATATCATATTTCACATGTAATAAAAATATTGTAACAAGAGTAATGGTTAGAGTAACATTTACCATCGGTATGCGAAATTGAGGGATGTTTGCTTTTAGAACGACATATACTTACACTCGTTTGTCCCTTTTAATATGTGAACTCGGATGTTCTAGTTTGATTTGATGGTCACTCTTATAACTGCTAAGTAAAAGTTAATTTGTTGTTGAAAGCATGGTAATTTTCAAGAAAAAGTAAGTTGTAGTAGTGATTTGATAAGCAAAATATATGTGATTCGCCTTATCCTAGTTCTCTTTCTTAAATAAATTGGGTGCATAATGATGTTTTCACTATTCAGGTTACTTGAAAAAAGACGAGTCTTAGACAGTATGTAAGAGACGTAACTGGTGTATGTTAAAAGTTACGTATAAATATTAATAAGTAAATGACTAGTATCGAACCCGAGACCTCGGGATTGCACACATTACAAACAAGAATAAAGTATATTAAACATATATTTGATATATGTATCGTGTATATATATTTATGTAAACACTTGAGGGACTTAATGATCGTTAAATATTAAATGTAAGTACTAACTATCATTAGTAACGAAAGAAAAGGACTAGAATGTAATTTGGAAAGCAAGAAAGATCCGGAACACCCTTGTGGGTGCATGGCCGGTCGATCCAAGACCCAAGAGTGTCGACCCATGCCTTGCTTGCTCCACAAGATTACTATAGTAGAAATACAAGGCCTAGGGTAAAGCTTTCACATCTTTTGTGCACACACACAAAACCCTAAAAGCTTTTCTCCCTTCTTTTCTTTCTTGGCCGATCGGCACAACAACCCTCAAAGGGTTTTGGGTCGATTTTGGTTTTACAACATCAAGTGTTTTTGTTTACTTGCATAAACCTTTATTCGTTGGTAGTTTGTGTGTACAAGAACGAGGTAATTACTCACTATAGTAATTATCAAGAGATCGATAAACAAAACGGTAAGGGGTTTATCATTGATCTAATTTACACAAGATTCAAGGTTTATTGAAGTGCATCGGGTACGTTACTATTTATGTTTTAGTTAATCTTTATACTTGTTATACTTGATCCTAGCTTCCGCATATTGTTATTTGATTGTCAAACTCTAACAATGGCATCACGAGCCATGTATAACATGTAATTGATTACTAAAACGTAATAAAAATCGGATCTTTAATTGTTTTAGATACATGTTTTTTATCTAGGGTTTTTCTTTAAATTTTTTTTATAAAATTTAAACCCTAACCCTAATTTTGGGGGGGTCGATTTTCCACATAAAACCCTAATTAAGGTTTGTGGTTTAACTTGATTAATTTGTAATCACTAGAAACCCTAGGTTCTTAACCTGCTATGTGAACGTACTTGTGACCTATGTGCTAATTGTTAGGTTTAATCCATGACGAAACATGCATGTTAGTCATGGATCTTGTTTGTTTTTTTTATTATCACATATTTAAGATAGATCTATAATTGGGGAAGACTCCAATTTATATATATTAAAAATCAATTTATATACTATGTGGTGTGTATATTAGCTTTGGCCTACGCAATTGATTCGTCAATGTATGTGACCCTCTTCCATTAAGAGGAGAAGGCCCTAGTTAATTACATGCATTATTATACCTAGAATTGATTCTATTAGGATCTTTTTAACAAGGTTTGCATGTGGCTAATTGTTTCACTTTATCTTTATTAGTTGTTGTTTTTCTTTGATTACTTGTTTTATTGTTAATTGTTTGACATGTTGTAAGCAATAAAAAGGTAATTTTTCATTAAGAAAATAATACGGACTAATAATGGTGAAACCCTAAGTGATAAAGATTGAATCTTGCGGAGTCTTAGATGCCAACAACGGTTCGCTTCGCACGGTAATTCGTTCCAAGGCGAGATTAGCAAGATTCATACTTTATTACATGTTTTGAGATTGAATCCATAAACTTTTGCTTGATTGATGTTTTGTACAAACATGCTTTTAAAATTAAATATTTTAAGACTTGATTCATAACCCTGATATGAAGGCTTAGCAAAGAGCCTTAGAGTCTGCCTTGGTTATCACAATCTTGAATATGTCTTAAACGAATTACTTTTAAAATCATGATTGTAGAAAGTCATCTTAGGGTTTTTAAGCCTCAAGTAAAACTTTGTGTATTAATTTCACGAATTGGCAATAAAAAGGTTTTGAAAACTTATGCTATAAAGATGAGTGCATGCATCTTTATACATATTTTGATTCACATATCAAAATTGAATACCTGTAAAATTTAAGTTACATGCCATCTATCTATAAGGAACACTTGGAATTTTAATTTAGTAAACGTGAGACCTAGGCTAAATTATTATAACAAGGTAAAATTCTTTTAGCGCGTGAGACCATAATTGTAATTTTACAGTTTTTAAGGTAGACGACTTAATTAAGTTGTGCGTGAGACCTAGAACTTAAGGCATGAGATGGGATGAAACATGCTTACAAGGCAAATTGATGAATCAATTTGATGTAAATCCCATAATGATCAAGGAATTGGAAACTTGTTTGCCAATTATTGCTCGACAGATTACCATCTTTTGTACTTTCACCACTAGCAGATCAACTGATGTGGTGGAACTATGTAAAGTTGGATCCTAGATTTTCAAGAAAATTTTGGTGGTTATATGAATATAGCCTATGGGTATTTTATTTTCTTGAAAATATTTATTATCGAAAATACTAATGTTTGAACTTTTATCTGTAGATATGGCTCAACCCGATAACCCAACTGTGATTTCTGCTTTCAAGAGTCATCTTGAGAGAGAAAAATTGACTGGAAAGAATTTCAATGATTGGCACCGTTCGCTCAGAATTGTCTTGAGGGCGGCCGGTAAGCTCAATTTCTTGACCGAAGAATGTCCAGCTGAGCCTGCTGCTGATGCAACAGAAGCAGTTAAGGCTGAGTGGAGGGAGAAACAGGCTATGTTTAATGAGGTTGCTTGTTTAATGCTCACTAGCATGAGTGCTCAGTTACAAAAGAAGTTTGAGTACTTTTTCCCAAAAGATATGCTTGAAGTACTTCAGCAATCTTATCAGAAACCTCCCGCAGTTGAATTGTATGATGAACTTGACAAGCTACACAACTGCAAGCATGGTGATGGTAAACCAGTTGAAGATTATGTGACTGAGATGAAGGAATCTTTTGATCAGCTTCACAGAATTGGATTTGGTTACCCCGAAAATGTGCAAGTGCACTTGATCAACAGGGCCCTTAACAAGGACTTTGCTGGTTTTATGCAGAATTTCAACATGCACTGCTCGGGGAAGACAATCTCAGAACTACTCGCATTGCTTGTTGATTATGAGAAAAGTCTACCAGCCAAGGTCAAGGCTCCTACCCCGCAAGTGTTGGCAATTCATGAGGGGAGAATCCAGAAGAAATCGCATGTGAACAAAGATAAGGGGAAAGGTGATAAAGGCAAGCAGGTCATGGCCTATCAACCACAACCCAAGATGAAGCAACATCAGCCTAAACAGAACAAGGTGAATCTGCCAAACAAGAAGGATCAGGCTTGTCACCATTGTCATGAAAAGAGCCATTGAAAGCGCAATTGTCCTCTCTACATTCGTTACTTGCGACTTAAGAAGCAGGGGAAAGAAGCTGGTAACCCCAGTTCATCAGATGCGTTCTTTATGATTGAATTATTCACTCTTACTCCTAAATTGAATTCATGGGTATATGATACGGGATATGGCATTCATATTTGCAATACCTTGCAGGGGTTTAGAGTTGAGAGAAAGCTGGCCTATGGACAGCAATTCCTGCACGTGGGTAACGGAGCACATGCAGCAGTTGAAGCTATATGAGTTTTTAATTTAGTGTTGCCTTCGGGCTTAGTACTATCTTTAAATAATTGTCATTATGCACCGTCAATTGTTAGAGGTGTAATTTCATTTTCATGTTTGTTGAACCTTGGTTTTCATCACACTATTTCTAGCAATGGAATTTCAGTTTCTTTAAATGGTGTTTTTTATTTTAATGCTATTGCTGTGAATGGTGTATTTGAAATTGATATGAATGATAATGATAATGCTTTTGTTAAAAATAATTCAATGTATAGCATCAATAATAAGAGAATCAAGAAAGGTCTGGATTCGTCTTATCTTTGGCATTGTCGACTTGCTCACATTGGCAAAGATCGCATGAAAAAGCTGCAACATGATGGGCTTTTAGAAAAGATCAATGATGAATCATTTGATAAGTGCGAATCTTGCATTGCTGGGAAGATGACAAAGAAACCCTTTAAAAATAGGATTGAAAGGGCTAATGATCTACATGGTCTTATTCACACAGATGTGTGTGGACCACTTAGACATGTGTCAAGGAGAGGTGCTAGCTACTTCTTAACGTTTACGGATGATTACAGCCGTTATGGTTATGTTTATTTACTTAAACATAAACATGAGGTGTTTGAAATATTCAAAGTGTTTAAAGCATAAGTAGAGTTGCAACTTGGAAAGAAGATTAAAGCTCTTAGATCCGATAGAGGTAGTGAATACCTGAGTCAGGAGTTCATAGATTACTTAGCAAAGGAGGGAATTGTCCAGCACCTTACTTCTTTATATACTCCACAACAAAATGGTGTATCTGAGAGAAGGAATCGTACATTGCAAGATATGATACGAACTATGTTTAATCTAACAACTCTTCCTTACTCGTTTTGGGATTATGCCTTGGAATCTGCGGTTCGCATACTTAATATGTTTCCAACAAAGAAGGTAGATAAGAAATCATATGAGTTATGGACTGGAAAAGTTCCTAACTTGTCTTATCCTAAGGTCTGGGGTTGTGAGGCGTATGTTAAACGTGACTCAGCAGACAAACTCCAACAAAGATCTGTGAAGTGCATCTTCGTAGGATACCCTAAGGAAACTATGGGTTACTACTTTTATTACCCAACTGAAAACAAAGTTTTTGTTGCAAGGTATGGAGACTTCTTGGAAAAGGAGCTCATATCTCAAGAATTCAGTGGGAAAGTATATGATCTGGAAGACGATCATGAAGATGTAGAACCTTCTGAAAACACTAGCCAACTTCCTGTGGAACCTGAAAGTTTAGGTCCTCCACCTGAAGTTGAAGTGGTTTCCGTTCGTAGGTCATCTAGACCTGTGAAGGCTCCTACACGTCTATGTCTTAACATGGAGTGTGATGACAACTTGTTAGGGGATCTTGATGAACCTACAAGTTATAAAGCTGCCATGAATAGTCCTGAAAAGGAAAAATGGCAGGGAGCTATGAATGGGGAAATGCAATCCATGAAAGACAGTGAAGTCTGGGAAGAAGTAGACCTACCTCCGGGTGCCAAGTTAGTTGGGAGTAAATGGCTCTACAAGAAAAAGACTGATATGGATGGCATTGTACACACCTATAAGGCCCGTTTGGTAGCTAAAGGCTATACTCAAACTTTTGGAGTTGACTATGAGGAGACCTTTTCTCCTGTTGCTGACATTAGGGCTATTAGGATTCTTATAGCCATAGCCGCTTACTATGACTATGAGATTTGGCAAATGGATGTCAAAACCGCCTTCTTAAATGGTCGCCTAGATGAAGACATCTATATGGCGCAACCTGAGGGGTTTGTGAATCCAGAATTTCCAAATCGTGTATGCAAGCTTAAAAGATCCATTTATGGATTGAAGCAAGCATCACGAAAATGGAATAAGAGATTTGATAGTGAGATTAAAAAGTATGGATTCACTCAAAATCTTGATGAACCATGTGTATATCACAAAGCTAGTGGGAGTAATGTGATTTTCCTTATTTTATATGCTGATGACATATTGATCATGGGAAACGACATTCCAAGTTTGCAAAAGGTTAAGGCATTTCTTGGAAGTTGTTTTTCTATGAAAGATTTAGGGGAAGGTGCATTTATTCTGGGAATCAAGATATATAGAGATAGATCTCACCGATTAATTGGATTAAGCCAAAGTGCTTACATTGATAAAATATTGAAGAGATTCAATATGCAAAATTTCAAGAATGGATATTTGCCGATGCAAGAGCAACATGGCTTGAGCGAAAAAGTTTGTGCTTCAACACCTGAAGAGGTGCAACGCATGAAAAGAGTCCCTTATGCTTCGGCTGTGGGATCTATTATGTATGCGGTGAAAAGAACAAGGCCCGATGTGGCGTTTGCTCAGAACTTAACCAGTCGATATCAGCAGAATCCAGGTGAAAAACACTGGACTACTGTTAAGAATATTCTTAAGTACCTTAGGGCTACTAAAGAGATGTTCTTAGTTTATGGGGGTACTCCATCTGCAGAACTTGATGTTACAGGTTACTGCGATGCTTCTTGGAAAGGTGATAAAGATGATACGAAGTCTCAGATGGGATATGTCTTTGTCATTAATGGAGGAGCTGTGGATTGGAGGAGCAGAAAGCAGAGTGTACTAGCGATGTCTGCTTCAGAAGCTGGAATGGAAGCTGTTTGGATTAGGAAGTTTGTTTCAGGGCTTGGGGTTATGCCTTCGATTCAACGACCTATAAAAATGTATTGTGACAACTTAGCTGCAATTACATTTGCCAATGAACCTGGAATCACGAAAGGCACCAGACACTTCCCGATTAAGCATCACTATGTTTGAGAAAAAGTCGAAATAGGTGAAATCGAAATGCTCAAAGTTCACACAGATGAAAACTTAGCATATCAATTTACGAAGCCTTTACCTGGCACCAAACTTTACAAGCATGCTGAAGGAATAGGACTTAAATTAGCTGAAAGTTTCATGCTATTTGTGATTAGTATTTGGATAAGGGATGTAATGTACAATTATTATTTTAATAAAATAAAGTATTGTTTATGATTATTCATTCATTGTCTTAATAATATATCTTATATTTGCATGTTTAAGATCCATGAATAAGTTATTATTCTAAATTGTCCGTTGTCAATTAATGGTATGGGAATATCATTAAATTAAGACAATTTTGAGTATTGGTTAAGGAAATACTTGAAAGTATATTGATGCGTAGTTATACCAATTTCACATGATATTCAATGAATTGATTATTGGACTTATCCCAACAATATGATTTAATATTTAATGTGAGAATCATATTTAAAGTTATCCTCAGACTTGAGATACCAGATAAGTATCATGGATGTAGTGCATTTTTGTGAAACAATCTACCGCTTACCGTAATTGGAAGTTATAAGGGTTGTTTTCAGAAGTGTTGCAAAGTTCATGGGTTATTCTTGTAGTCAAGAGAGAATTTGTTCCTTCTGATTTGTTCAGAAGTATAATACTGCTCGGCCCCTCGTAGGGTTGACAAAATATTTGCGTGGCCACGCCCAAAGTCTATCTGGAATACGTTCAGATGTTCTGGTAATTTTGTTCAATCATAAAGTAATGAGGAACAGAATATTAATAAAGAATCTCACATCTTTATTAAATGTAGTATTAGAAACAAAAGGATAATTATAATGATGAATCATTAAAGTTTTTCCAGGAAACCTAGCTCGGGTCGAACTGGGGGCATTGGAATGTTGCAAGACGCCAACCAATGTCATTTTACTATTAATAGATATACGAGTGGGAGCTGTTAAAAGTTAAGTATAAATATCAATAAGTAAATAACTAGTATCGAACCCGAGACCTCGGGATTGCACACATTACAAACAAGAATAAAGTATATTAAATATATATTTGATATATGTATCGTGTATATATATTTATGTAAACACTTGAGGGACTTAATGATCGTTAAATATTAAATGTAAGTACTAACTATCATTAGTAACGAAAGAAAAGGACTAGAATGTAATTTGAAAAGCAAGAAGGATCCGGAACACCCTTGTGGGTGCATGGCCGGTCGATCCAAGGCCCAAGGGTGTCGACCCATGCCTTGCTTGCTCCCCAAGATTACTATAGTATAAATACAAGGCCTAGGGTAAAGCTTTCACATCTTTTGTGTACACACACAAAACCCTAAAAGCTTTTCTCCCTTCTTTTCTTTCTTGGCCGATCGGCACAACAACCCTCAAAGGGTTTTGGGTCGATTTTGGTTTTACAAAATCAAGTGTTTTTGTTTACTTGCATAAACCTTTATTCATTGGTAGTTTGTGTGTACAAGAACGAGGTAATTACTCATTATATTAATTATCAAGAGATCGATAAACAAAACGGTAAGGGGTTTATCATTGATCTAATTTACACAAGATTCAAGGTTTATTGAAGTGCATCGGGTACGTTACTATTTACATTTTAGTTAATCTTTATACTTGTTATACTTGATCCTAGCTTCCGCATATTGTGTTATTTGATTGTCAAACTCTAACAGTGTATACCCGTGATTTTTCCAAACCCTTTCACTGGTCACCCCCAAAATGTATATCTATTGACGTTTGATCATGCAAACAGCTGCAATGTTAGTTGTGTGCATAATTTTTGTAATGGTGTACAAATCAATTTTCATTTGAAAATAAGTGAAAAACCAAAACAGCACTATATTTTGTTTTTGGCCCTTCCATATACCACAATAACAAAACTACAAAAGGCAAAAGAAGGATGATAAGAATGTAAAACTAAAAGATTTTACCATGTACTGATAGAAAGCAAGAAAAAGTAGAAGTACAAAATGTGTTACACATTTTGCTATGTGTATTTTTGGTTGCATGTTGTACTGTCAACAATCTATGGTCATAATGCAAACATGTTTGCACCATCCTATCCACTCACACAATACAATTAAACTCAATAGCCTATGGTCATCACACTCAGTTACAACATTCACAGTGGTTCTAGATCCTCTTGGCATTTAAACTCAAACTAGAGTTTTAGCAATCTAATGGAACAAGTAGTGAACAACAAACAGATCATACTCAAGGACTACGTTAATGGATTTCCTAAGGAGTCCGACATGTTCCTCAATACATCCGAAACCATAAAACTTAAGCTAGCAGAAGGTTCTAATGGTATCCTTGTTAAGAATCTTTATCTGTCATGTGATCCATACATGCGTCAACGAATGAAGAAAACTCAAGGGGAGTACTTTGAATCCTTTACTCCTGGTTCGGTACGTAATTAACTTGTCATTTCCTAGGTATTTTTATGTGTTCTATAGTTGCTTTTTTCCATTTTCATTTCAAGGCAAAATAGTTTGTTATAAAAGGATGTAAATTTAGGATTGCTTTTTAGGCTAAGCAACTTGAAAATAAGAAGTTGGAAAATAGTATAGTTTTTGGACTTCCTATTATGCTTGCAAAAAAAGGCCATTATATAATTAAAAAAATAAAATAAAATAAAATAAAATAAAAAAATAAATAATAAGTTAGAATTTGATGCTTTTGCACATAAGCTTGATAAGGACCCCTCAAGTGGGCTATCCGGTCTGGGCTAAACGATCCTAACATAGAACGTAAGCTTGATAAGGACCCCTCAAGTGGGCTATCCGGTCTGGCGGCCTGGGCTAAACGATCCTAACATAGCCCGATAGCCGAGTGTTAGCGCGCCCAGTTATAATTCCGAAACAGTCTTGTTGCAGCTACCATTATTCAAAACTGAATATTTAACCTTAAGCTAATAGAACAAATATAACCCTTTATTAATTTGTGATAACCAGATTCAGTACAACTAAACTAAGCATTAGAAAATGTTGTTCTGCTTCTTGAAAACACAATGCCAAACACACCCTAGATCATTAGGCCTTTCTAGTTGTAACATATTTTTAAAATCTTTGTCCAATTGTCACATTGAATATATGGATTGACCCGGTTAGTCTTTGGCACATGTTATCACATGACATTACTATATTTAGAATCAACAGGGACCAAAAGTCAATTGGCTACAGTACATACTATAGTGGATGACAAATAACTGAATATTATTAAAACAAATTTAGCCATTAACATATACTAGAAAGACAGTGGCATAATTAGGTGCATGATATATTATATTGTTCAGACAGGAACTACCAATAGTCAACAAAAAATTGCAAAAACTGGATTTTAAACCTCATGTAAATATGTAAATATGTAATTATGTTGGTAAAAAAAAGTTATATCATGTAATGTTACTGATTAATTTTCCGCCTTCTTGTCTTGTATTTAAAGTTACTATTGTAGCGTGTGTTCTAATGTACGAGTTGCCATCTTGCAGCCTATATCAGGATTGGGGGTAGCTAAAGTTCTTGATTCCAGGCATTCGGACTTTAATATAGGTGACCTAGTTTGGGGAGGGACGGGATGGGAGGAATACAGCGTTATCAATGCACCCGAGACTCTATTTAAGATTCAACATATTGACGTCCCTCTTTCATATTATACCGGAATTCTTGGTATGTTCTTTTGCTTATTGTGGTTTAGGTCATGTTGTATTCTTGTAAAATAAATCCATAAGGAGCTTTAAATAGCAGGTAAATTTCAAATTGGCCCTATAGATGTATGTAAATATGTTTATATGTGTATGTAAGTTATTATCATATACACATAACATAAATGGTAGGGTCCAAGATGATGGGAAACCATAAATTTGTGAAACAATGAAGAGGATAGCAAATTATGGTATCTCACACAATAAATATTGTCTCTGAGAGCCTTGTACACATTATTGTAGAGTATATTAAACGATCAAACCGTATTTATGCGTTTGAGTAGTTGTATTGTCCAACAAGCTAATTTTCATGACATGTACGAGTATATAGACATGGGTGACCCTTGGCAGTTCGTATCCAGGAATATGATTTGCAGCCAAAAAAAAAAAAAAAAAAAAAAGTATAGTGAAACATGTCAAATGGTTGAAAAGAACCTAAAATTGTGCTTCAAATCCATAAGATCTCCATTACTACCAATTCAACTGACATGATTTTAGTATATCATATATGAAACTCATAAATAAATATTTATATATAAGTTTGTAGACAGAAAGGGTGAGCTCAACCAAGACAGACCCATCTCGACATTTACAAAATGAACCGCTTTGACCCGTTAGCAGACATGCCTTGTTTTCCCTATACCTTATCCTAATCTTTCTTTGATTGTATGTAGGTATGCCTGGTATGACAGCTTATGCTGGCTTCTATGAAATTTGTGCTCCAAGAAAAGGAGAATTTGTTTTTGTTTCAGCAGCTTCAGGTGCGGTTGGTCAGCTTGTTGGGCAGTTTGCTAAGTTGTCAGGATGCTATGTTGTTGGGAGTGCCGGTACAAAAGAAAAGGTTGGTGTGTCAAAAATATATAGCATAGTTTCTACATATATTGATTAATAGGTGTAATCTTGCACATTTGAATTAATTCATTACCAAATACCGATTGTCCGTGTTTTATGTCCCTAATGTTTATTTTAGTTACTACTCAAGGTTGATCTTTTAAAGAATAAGTTTGGATTCGATGAGGCTTTTAACTACAAGGAAGAGCAAGATCTTGATGCAGCTCTCAAGAGGTTAGTCTCAACCACGGTAAATGGAACCGTTAGTCACACTAGCTTTTATTAGGTGCTCTTTTGATCAATTTACAAATTGGTCATTTCATGTTGTGTTTATACAAATCAAATCAAAAGAAATAATTCAAAGGAGAACTGGTCATGAGTTGAAAGTCGCACAAGGCTAATCTTATCATCTTAATACGTACATATGTAACATTCTAGATCATTTTTTCTATTCTATTTAGAGGTTATTACTGTGATGTTATCGCATTTTTGGTAATGATTTACGCAATATTTATGTTAGGTACTTTCCCAATGGCATTGATATTTACTTTGACAACGTTGGTGGGGAGATGTTGGATGCGGTACTGTTGAACATAAGACTAAATGGAAGAATTTCAGTTTGCGGGATGATCTCACAGTACAACTTAGAGCAATGGGAGGGACTGCATAACTTGTTTACCCTTGTAACCAAACGTGTGCGCATGGAAGGGTTCATTGTAGTTGATTACTATCACATGTACCCAAAGTATCTAGAAATGATTATACCACTCATAAAACAAGGGACAATACATTACATAGAAGACATTGCAGATGGGCTAGAGAGTGCTCCCGCGGCTTTGGTTGGCCTCTTTTCTGGCAAAAATGTCGGGAAGCAAGTGGTCATCGTGGCCCGCGAATAATCTATATGTATGTTTAGGCTACATGTAATTTTGTAAAAATTCAATGCTTACAAAACAAGTGTATTAAGTATGAAGGATGAACTATGAATATGTGTTATATCATGGTAGTATGGTACTACTGTTTTGATTTGGTCAAAGAGAGTTGGTTGAAAGTAATAAGTGTGTGCAACTAGTTAATAAAATATAAACGCTTACACAAATGGGTCTTTTTTTTTTCTTTTTTTTTTCAGGTTATTTAAGGAGAGCAAAACGTTTATTTACATATACGCGTATACGCCGTATAACCAGAGTATTTCCGATCCCGTGGACGTTTTTACTTTTTTTACTATAAATATGTAAGATTATGTGTAATGATGGGTGATAGATCACCGGTGTGTAATGTACTTAACGATAATCTATAAAAAAAAATTGAAGGCTAACACAATCAAAACACAAGATTACTAACCAAGAATGGTAACTCGAAGTGAAATGATAATGGGGTTTGTTATTAATTAATGTGGGTTGTTACAAAGACTTTAAAGAGAGCAAATCATTCAAAAATTGATTACAAAGTGAAAAAATGAAAGTTTTTAAAAAATATAAAATGGTAGGAAAAAAGGTTGTAAGGTTGTGTGGACTTTCGAACTTGTCACTTGCCATGCACGTGAACCGTGTTTTTGGCATATAATACAATGATGACATCATCACATGCCAACCCCATTACACCCCTCTTATCCCCAACCACGCACGGTCCCCAGTTTTTAGCATTAGTTTGGTGGTGCAAACCAATAAATCGTTTTGTACTCTTTTTTCTTTACTTTTTTGTGCTTATGGGATATGTTTGTATAAAATGTGTTATTTTTATGTGTTTTGTTTTGTCACATGACACGCAGAAGCAAATTTAAATAAACTCTAATCCAAGGGAATAAACGTGGCGCACCTCAAAGTAATAAAAACATAACAAGAGAATAACTATTAAAGCATGTTTTTATTAACGATTCCGGAATTAAAAGATATCAATTATAATAATAAGAGCTCTATATTTATTAGGATGTAAAACGTGTGCCACAAGCAACCTAAATAAAATAAAGAAACTAATTAAAACATTCCTGAACAATAATACTCCAAATAAAAGAACATTCTAGAATCGTCGAGGGACGGGGTTCACGTAAACAAGCTAAGAAAATACTCCAAAATACTCAGTAGTGTATACAACGTAGTCGAGACGTAGGCTTTACGTCGTTGTGAAAATCATCTACGTTTCTTATACGGCTCCACGAATCTTGTCCCATCATTCACCCTCACTTGGAAAGAACTCGCCCTCGAGTTCTCACTATCAAGGGATTCGTCTACCTCAAATATCTTCTCATGACAAACTTTATCTTTGGTAGATTTGCGCTTCACATTAACTCGAGAACTTTCATCTTTTTTAACACGTTTAGCACACTCCCAATGATCAACCCGTGACCCCAAATATCGGGTTATGTACTCCTTATCAGTTGTAACACCCCCATTTTTAAGTTTGTCGCAGCGGAAAAGTAATTTGGGTGTTACGGTGAGGATCGAAGTTTTAACCACATAAAACGGTTTAAAAGAAACGTTTTGAAAGTTATTTGTCATTTAAATAATAATTTTGATAAAAGATGAACCATTTGATTTAAAATCTTATGAAAAGATATAAAGACTTGTAAAAATGACAAATTTGATTTTTACACCATTTTAATTTATCAGAGTAATAAATGCCCACTCCGTGTCTTGTCCTGCTCCGTTAAATTACCTGAGATACACATGCTTAAAAGTGTCAACACAAAGGTTGGTGAGTTCATAGAGTTTTAGGAAAAACCCTTTATTTTGTTAGATTTCATGAAAATTTGGTATTAATAAAATACAAACAGTAATGAAACAAGTATCAAGTATATTCACAAATAAATCATATAAATATTCAATAAAGAATCAATAATCTTAACATGAGCTGGAAACTCATGATACTAAATCAATCAAATATACAATTCACGTATGGTCAAACCTATACAGCTGTATCTAAATGTCACAACTCGTAAATTTTGGTCTTTTCCCGAACTTTCAACATTTACTATTCATCGGTTACTATTCATCGATCACTATTCATCTTTTTCGAAGTCAGTTTAATATTCTGAGAAGCATTTTAAAATTTTACTATTCATAAAACACTATTCACCTCCGGAGAAAATTTGTCATTTATACGTGAGTTGCGTCATTTCTGTACACGTACGATTTTCAACCTAATAAACGTTATCTTATGAGCTATTATTTTGAATAATTGATCCGACAATCCCAACTATAGTCCTAACACATTTTTATACTCATAATAATAATATAAAAATTATATTATTAATTTACCCGGTGTTTTGAAATCAATTACTATATTTCACGGTCGGAGCTTATTACTCCGTCGATTTGCGTTATTTCAACCCGATAATTATTTTAATACCCGATTCTCATCAGGAATATAATTTCATGATTTTTACAACTTCGTCATATTTTATTTCAACTCGTTATGATTTATTTTGAGTTAACTCGGTACCCGATAACACCTAATACACCTCAATTCCTATTTAAACCTTACAATTATTAGACAACTTCATTTATTAGCACCCAAATTTCTTCCTACCCTCCCTTGATTCACGCCCATATGTCCCTCCCTAGGTCCAAATTAGACTTGTTGACTTGACTACCATTAAAACTATCTAGATATTTCTTCCAAGTATCTCATTTAAATATACAAGAAACTAGCAAAAAGTTTTCATTCTCTCTTTTTCTTCTCTCTATACACGGCTCAAGACCAAACTCACCAAGATCCATTTATTTTTCCAAAATCAAATCCAAATCAAGTTTAATTAGTGATTATTGTTGGGGTTTTGTGGTAAAAGCCCTAGGTTATTAATCAATTTCTCATCAAATCACCTCAAATATTCAAGTAAGCTTCAAGAACACTTTTGATCTTTTCATACTTTCATTTTTCTAGTTTCATGATGTTTATTCAAGATCTACATGCATATGTTAGTATATACCACTCATTTATATATATATATATATATATATATATATATATATATATATATATAACTTTTGAGCACTAGTAATGGATTATAGTTAGATCCACTTGATTTATGATGTTTAGGAACCCATGACACCCTAAGAAGGTGTATGGTAAGATTAGACTAGATTTGTGGTGATTGAAAGTGGTTTGGTTGAAGTTGGAACTAGATTGGAACACTAGAAATGGTTTTTGAAACAATATATATACCTACTGTCCATATTTTTAAAACGTGGGAAAATCAGTAGATGATGGGTAATTTTTGACCAAAGATTTAGAAAATACTTTCAAAAACGAAGCCGTGGGCGAAAGAACGGATTAAAACGAGTTAATAACGAAGGAGATATGATTTTCCGAATTTAACGACGAAAACTAGTTTTCTGAAAAACTGCTTGCTGATGAACAGTTGTCACGGGCTGTTTTGGGCATAAAACTTGATCTAGCCGTCCCGACTTATCAAAAATATGTTAGTATGTTGTCCCACGATTCCGGGAATGTAAATAACATAGAAAAGGAGCTTAAAACGACCAAGATATACACTTTTGAAACTAGGCGAACTATATATATATTTGACAACTTCTAATAGCACATATTCTCTTAAGTTATGGAAACACTATAAATCAACGCCAACGCTTATTTTCAAACTACGAGTGGTATAGGCTTCATGTGCATGTACATTCATCGCATCCCCTCATAATTTAAGTAGATCGTATCATTCGTTCATTATAGGTCGCGGTTAGAGATCGAACCTCATTTCTGTGTAACCACTTTTGTCTTCGTAACTATCGTACCAGGTGAGTCATAGCCCCACTTTTACTCTTTAGTACTTGTTTTAAACTCTTTGGGGGAGATACATGCTTAAACTGTTTACTCTTAATTGAACTTAAATTACTACTTGACCTTATAACTTGTTTTGAACTTTTGAACTTGACTTGACTTTTGAACTTGACTTGAACTTTTGAACTTAATGTATTGTACGTGCTATGACCTAAAGTCTCGCCATTTTTGGTGGAGCGTTCTTGACCTAAAGTCTCGCCTTATTGGTGGAGCGTGCGAAGTCTCCTTTGTTCGGAGCAACACTATAAAGTCTCTCCTGTTCAGAGCATCCTTAATAATTCTCGCCATGGTGGAGTGACTACTAATTCTTCGCCAAGTCGGCGGAGTGACTAATAATTTTTTGCCTAGGTGGCGGAGTGACTTCAAGTCTCCCATGTTCGGAGCAACATTATAAAGTCTCCCTTGTTCGGAGCGGCCTTGACTTATTATTGACCACGGGTAC
>JARVZY010005706.1:0-28840 GCA_030686995.1 Artemisia argyi | reverse complement strand
AAAGAAATGATTCATGAACATGTATAGTTTATATATCGTTTACTACCGTTCGGGCCGACATAATTCAGAAGTCATGTAGTAAACGTTCGAGGAGCCAGGACAGTTTAATTCGTAAATCCACAACTCATCTCGACGGCTTACATAATGAACTCCTCACATGAGGCTCCCTACTATTGTAGTAGTTGATAAAGTATATAGATATAAGTTTTGATCCGAAAAGTTACATGTCCGGTATTTGAATAAACTTAGGAAAGTTTATTTTTACATGAAGATTGTTATTAGGGTAAGTTTCATAAGTCTTGTATGACCATTTTTCTTTGTAATAACTCATGGTTCCTTTAAGTGAAGTAGATCCAAATTGCTTGTTCAAGTTATCGCCAATACTTTGGTTCATGTTTACGCCTAAGTAAGCTTACATGGTCATTTCGTCATGGCCTTGCCATAACCTTTGGTCATTGTTCCATGGTCTTGAGACTCAACCTTGGCTCTAGCCATGGTTGTGGTCTTGATTCTAGGTCATAAGACCTCTTTGGTCTTTATAAACCATAACCTATATATAATGACTTTGGTCTAAAAATGGGCTGTCAAGAATTTGAAGAAATTATCACTCGGAAAGCGTTTTCAGGGCTCGAGCTTCTTTGTTCCTGAACGAAAACGTTGTTCCGGACAACTTTCGTGTTTTAACTTTTTGATGAATCGGACTAGAAGGGTGACTTTCAAAATGGCAGAATGCAAACAGTAGGGTATTGGCAGTTTCGGCGTTTTGGTTTCGCTAACTTCTTATGGCCATAACTTTTGACTCGGGTACTCGTTTTGGGTGATTCAAATTGCTATGTTTTCCTTGTTAATTCCTATTTAACAGTAAGTAAGTTTCAAATATCATAGTTATACTATTTTGGTCGTGGTTCTCCATAAAAGTCACTAGTTTACTTGTTTTAATAACTTATCTTAACAATCATGTACAATAAATTGTTTTACTCACTTTTATACATCATGGACATAATCACAAGACAAAATATAGCATGAATGATATGTAAATAACATGATAATGATATTTAACAAGAAATATGTTAGGGTTTGGCTTACAACTTTTGGCTTTCTAAAAAGAAAGGTAGGTAGCATGTAAGGTAAGGACTTTGATTGAACTAAGATCTCTAGCTTCTAACTTCTCTAATCTCTTGACACCAAATTGTGACTACTTGAGAAGGCACTTGAAGTCTCTACAAGACACTTCTTGTGTGGATGGAAGATCACCAAAGGATGGAAGAAACAAGGACTTTGGATCAATCAAAGCTTTACAAGAGCTTTGGAATTGATATGGAACTTGTATTCTTGAACAATACTTGAAGTAGAGAGAAAATTAGGAGTGTGTTTGTGTTTGTGATGGTATGAACGACTAAAAGAGGGGTAGGAGGGGGTTTTATAGTGTCTTGAGGAGGTTAGGAAACATGAGTCATAAGCCTTGTTAGCTAAGGAAGGCATGTGTTGCAAGATTGAGTAAAACTTAGGCATTAAGTTAGCATATGTGTACACATCTTGTACAAGGCTATCACAACCATGCCAAGTGCCTTTGTGACTCATAGAAAACACCACCTAGGGCTGAATTGAGGAGGTTAAGAGTTTTGGATATCTATCTTACATTTACGGAGTGAGTTTTGGTCCCGTTAATCACTAAATGTATGCCGTTAAGTCATGAAACGTAAAACCGGGTATCGTAAAATTACGAAACCTATAGGAATGATTAAACTCATCAATATACTCATTATTATCTTATAAAAATGAGTGATAAGTTTAATGGATCGTGAAAACGCTGATAACGCTGGAAACGTAGGTTTAAAACGCGTAAACGTAAAACGTACGAATATTGTGTAAAATTGAGAAAAGTAAAATGTTACTTTTCTAATAGGATAAAAATAATTTAAAATGACTTATAATGTCTAGACTGGGCTCAGTCTAGTGTCGGTTGGTATTAAATGTCTTTTAGACATCAAACCGTAAGCCTAAAAATCAAGGAAATGACTTATAAAATCAAGGAATGATTTTTGGTCAAAGGAGGAGGGAAAAATATGTTGACTTTTTCTAATAATTTGAAAACTCAAATCGTATTAGAAACGCGGTGCAGGTATAGGCTAAGGTTACGGCTGAGTAAAAACGCTTAAAAACTGAAAATTCCAGTTTTTCACGGCCGAGGCTTATTTTGGTCATGTTTTTCTCAGTCACGATTAATTCTCAAATAAATCATGAGTGTGTCAAATATTTTTCTGATGCGGGGTCACTTAACGCGGTCGAGTTTCGTTGTGCGTAGAATTTTTGAATGACGTTTTACCCTAAAACGTGTAATTCCTTATTAACTTTCACGAAAATGAGCTTATGCATGTCAAACTTTTAATTTGTCATGGAGATGATTTATCACTCGAGGCCAAGAAACAAAAATCAAATTTCGGGAAAATTTCGGGGAAAATGAATAGTAAAAGTGAATAGTGAAATTTTCCGGGAATAGTAATTAACATGAAATTGTGAATTGTTACAAGTATTCAAATTTATTTTCATGTTGTCATCTAATTAACACATGTATCTTATGGTTTTCATGCTTAATTTCATGTACAAAGCTATACCTCATTATTTTTGTTAACTTTTTGAACATACAAACCCTAGATTTTGATTTAGGTGTTCCTTTGTTAAATTAACATGATTACTAGTGATTAGGAACCCATGGCACCCTAAGAAGGTGTATGGTAAGATTAGTATAGCTTTGTGGTGTTTGCAAGAGATTTGGTTGAAGTAGAAACTAGTTTTGAACAAGAAAAATGGGTTTGTAACAAGTATATAAACATTCTGTCCCATTTTTGTAAATCCAGGAAAATCAGTAAACATAAAGTAAACTTTGGCAAAAGTTTTAGAAAATACTTTCAAAAACGAATCCGTAGGCGAAAGAACGGATTAAAAAGAGTTTATAACGAAGAAGTTGTGATTTTTTCAAGTTTATTGACGAAAAGTATATTTTTTGAAAATACATGCTGTTGGACGTTTTTCGTCGGACAAAAAGAGGCTTTAGACGTAACCCGGAGGAGCCAAGCTTTCCAAAATATATTACTACATACTAAGACGTAAGCGTGGATATAAAGAACAAGTAAAACGGACTTATAACGACAAAGATATTCACGTTTCAATATCGGCAAAACTAATATTGTTTTGACAGCTTTTAGAAATAATAACGCTAAAACTACGTAGTAACTCTAGATTTCTAGAAATAATACCAAGTACCCAAATTCACAACTAATGAAGTATTAGTGATTACAAGTATATTTTATCACTACAAGGCGTTATATCAAGGATTTCAACACTAACATTGATACATACGTTATATATATTTATATATATATACATTTCAACTAGATTATTTTCTAGTAGCCATATTTTCCTAAGTCTTGGAAAATGTATATTTTGATAACAACAAGTATTTTTCAAAGAGTAGAGTGGTATAGGAAACATGTGCATGGACAATTCATAACATCAGTTTGTGATCTAAAGTAGATCGTTCATCATTCATATTAGGTTGCGGCTAGTGTACGCGCCTTGTTTTTCAGCTCATTACATATTCATGGTTGTTCATTTCACATCATCACAGTATCATCAGTTAAGGTGAGTTTTCATAGCCCCGTTTTCAATTCAACATTTTTGATTGTTTTCAAATCCCACGGGGGAATACATTGCATCAATCATTTTAGTACGAGCCCAAGTACCAAAACATATGTACATTGCTTAAGTTGCCTTACCATCCAGTTAAAGTCCCCTGTTTATTATCATGGACCGTTAATTTGGCGATTAAGCGAGAGTGAGTGGATAGATCTATCGAGGGTGACGCCTCCATCCGTGGTAGTTATTACCAACAGTAAGCGGATGCATTTCATTTTGACATTTTGGGAATGTTCTGGTAAAACATTTGGGAGGGGCATATAATTTCATCAGTCATAGCTTCGGGGTCATGAGCTTAAGGTCTATTGTACTATTTTTACGTGACTTTTGTCATGCACTTATACTTGTGGTGGCCGTACATCATTACATTTTATAAACCTATGGAATTCACCAACATTCGTGTTGATGTTTTGGCAATGTATTTCAAGTTATTAAGGTAGCTCATGTGACATGCATTTGGACCTTCATGGAGTCGCGGGGTCGACGCGTCTCACCATTATTTCATGCACTTATGTAAACGTTTGATCTAGTATGACTTGTTTTTCATAAACTTGCAACACCTTTTGGGGACCTCATTTTGTAAACTCTGGATTATTTCAATGATCAAACGAAGTATTTTCCAAACGACACTTTAAGTCGTTCAATGTAACTGTAACTGTGGTGCTATGACAGACACCCCCAGGTATTCCATTCCGCTGCAAGTCAGGTAAATTGGGGGTGTGACATTAGTCCACCATTGTGACATTTCGTAAAAATTTCATGTCATTTATTTTAATAGTTTATTATTTAACTATTCTATTTTTTTAAATAATTAACTTCGTCAGAAGTTATCTGCGTACATCATGACACGTGCAGTTAATTTAACCACAACTAGACTATGTCCATTCTACACTTTCTATGCACCATTGTTTCCTTATAATCCTATTTTAAAAGTCAATTTTCAATTTTTCCATTTATACGTAAACCTTGCACCTTTTAAGTTTTACGCGATTTAAATTTACATTTTATGGTTTTAACAACATGGACCAACCCTAGACTATGATGATTTTATATATTTTATGCATTTTAACCTATTTTCATGATTACAAGTGAGTTTTATACTTCTCGTTTCATTTTTATAGTGTACATCACTTTTATCAAGAACCGGTTTCACCAAACGCGTTTTTAACTCACGGTTTCGGTTTTAACGATGTTTAAACCCTCCAAAGAATTTACCACTCATCTAAATTACTGAAATACATTGTGAAAACAAGTATTAATATATTTGAAAGTTTTATAAATTATTACTACCCGGTATTACGTTACGCGTCTTAAAAACTTCATGTTTTAAATTATCGGGTTCAAAACTACACCCTATAACCAAATCTCTGCAAAATAAATCATCCACATCCCCACTATCTCAAAACCCACGAAATTCTTATCATTTTATTGAGTCATGATGTGTTGTCAAAGGTTTGCTAACATATAAGTACACTTGTCTATCCCATTTGCATGTATTGTTTTTATAAAACACCAAGATCTCTTTCTATCCTCATTTTTATCACCACTTCACCAATTTTATTGTTTTCTCCACCCTTAGAACGACCCATATCAGCCCTCCATCACCATCATCTTAATTTTCTAGTTACATTGGTGCAAGATCTTGAAGGCCTAGTATTGTTCTTGGTTTATTACACTCAAACAACACATAAATCTCCTCATTATCAACATCAATTTTTCTTGGATTCAAGGGTTTTATTTGGTGATTTTCTAATGACTCCAAGATGATTTTTTTGCTGTAAATTTAAGTTCTCCAAGAGTTTTTCAAAGTTCTTCTTACAAGAGATTGCAATGGTTTCATGATTGGTGATTTTGGAAGACCTTTGTTCTCAAGTTCTCTTGTTATTATTCTACATCAAGACTTTTCTTCCTTAGATTTATGGTGATCTTCAAAGATGGTTTAGGGGCTGAGATTTTCAAGTTTTTACAAAGGGTTTGGTGGTTAAAAATTTGCTTGTCATGGGGTAAAGAAATGGTGCAAGTGTTGTTGGGTCAATATAGGATTAGTGTTCTTGTTCTTGTTGTTCCTTCTTGCTCTCCACTTTTGTAAGGAAATCAATAACTCCCTTTTCATTTTATTTTTACTTACTCTACTGTAAATGTAATATTATTTGATGTATTTGAGCATTATATAAATTATTATGCTTAATTAGGCTTGGTACATAGTTAGGAAACACTAAAAACCCTAAAGGACTAGACATGCAAACTGTGAATCTGATTCAGGGGTAAAAACGGAATAAACTGATTTAATCAATAAACATTGGACCTAAACTAAAAATATTTAGTTGTAGCCCTATGTCTGGTGGTCATTTTGACGGGTATTTCATCGAATAACTCATTACGATGATTAAACTAGAATTATTTTCGTGAAACATGTCACATTCTGAGTAACAGATTTGAAACATGTATAAGTCATTTTTTTTGTGAATAACCCACTGATACTCAAAACATAATAGTTTTAGATAACATCTTAACTTAAACGTGGCCGAAAGCGGAGAATTAATCGGGTTAGCAAAACTCTATATATCGCACTTTTTGCGGGACAGTTGTAAATTTGAAAACTGATGGACTGAGTAGTATGGGTAAATAAATAGTTTTACTAATGTAATCAAATTTTTGACTTAGTGGGACCCATAAAGTTTATTAGTATAGACAAATACCTTTCCGGGGATATAAAGAACGTAAATTTTGGACTTACGGCTTACAAGTAACGGAATTTCTAAGATGAGCAAGTTATAAAAATTTCCATCAGCATTGGAATAAAAAGTATAAAAATGTTTACATTTTATAAAACTTTTGGACTTTAAATATATTTTGAACCACCTCCTATATTTTGAACTATTAGGCTTAATTTGAACCTTTTTGATTAAAATCGGGACTCTTGGACTAAATTTGAACCTTAGACTCATCATTGGACCTTCATAACATATTTTTGACTTAGAAACAAATATATATTTAACACTTGACTTTTATAAAGAATATAAATTCATATTTATAAATAATTCTTTAGTGTCAAACTAAAACTTGTTATATATGTATTTAGTATATGTGTACCAAGCACAATTAAGATCATAATTTATGTAACATATAGCCATATGGCACAAATATTTATTTTCAAAACCTAAGACAACGTATATATGTTTAGGTTCTTCGTAGAGCTTCGCGGCTATCTTTCTTCGCTTGCTTGATTGTGATTATTCCTCTTTGTTCACGGTGAGTTCATAGCCTCGCCTTTACTTATTTAAATGTTTTATAAACCTCGCGAGGGGGATACATGCTAGTTTTACAAACTGAATACAAGTAGTTTTTGGTATGTTGGACCCGATTATATGATTTATAGACATCTGACATTGAGTATTTCTTGCCAATTAAGTCCCCATCATGAACCGTTAATTCCGTAGGAAAAGCTAGTATTATGAATATGCATATTTGGCCTGGCGGGCCTGGCCGGGTGAGTAGCGCTCATACATCAACGGTCACATAATATTGAGAGATCACGTGGTAAATGGCAAATCTTACCTTTTCGGGGCACTATTAATCTAGGTCAAGGTTCGGTTTCATGAGCTCAATACTATAAATCTTATTTCTCGACTTGTATTTGTTACATGTCAACTTAATTATGGGCGTATAACAACGTAGCCCATCGTATTTTAAACTGATTTATCTTGTATTAAACTTATCTTGTATTCAACTTATTACTTATTAAACTCTATGAATTCACTCAACTTTATGTTGACTTTTAAGCATGTTTTATCTCAGGTCCATAAGTGACTTTCAGCTTGGATGGGCGGCGCAAGAAATGGATATCTACATGATGGCTCATGTTTAAATAAAAGTTCTCATTCGATAATGTTCTAAACTTTCAAAACTTATGTATCTTTTAACTATGTTAAAAACTTTTGGGACCTTGTTAACTCTGATAAATTATCGAATGTGAAGTTTTAAAAACGACTTTATTTTAAAGTTGTTTATTTTACTTGTACTATGTGACCAAATAGCACCCTATGTTGTATTCCGCTGCGTTCCTAAAATGGGGGTGTTATAACCATTTCTGGGCATGATCTTGAAAAGTGCAAGTGGCGAACTTAACCTTGTCTTCCTTGCGGCAGTCGCCACATTGAAATATTGTTTCTATTTCTTCAAACCATTTGAGAAATTCCTTCGTGTCTATAGTTCCGCTAAAGGAGGGGGGATTGCAACCCATAAATTCCACATGAGTAAGTTCCTTGGAGAGGGCGGTGGCTATGTTTCTGGCAGTGAATTGTCCAACAGCGTCTTGCGTCATGCTTGAAGTGGTTTGCTTAAATCTATTTTCATCAAATTATAAGAGACCATGAGGATCTATAAGTAATAAAAACCATCATATTCACAACTCATGAATATAACACATGAAATTTTTGGTCTATATGGACCGATATCATTGATAGCACAACTATCTCCATATAGTAGTGTCAATACTTGGTGATTTCGTTTGTACAACAATCCAAATACCATAAGTTTCTTTGAACTATGCCACACCTCCCATGGCTAGGATAATAATAAAAGCTAATAAAGATATAAGTCTAGTCTCGAGACTTCCTGGTGTCCCTCTGAGTGAAACCAGGTTTGTGGCATTATAAGGTCGAGATCGTCCTGAAGTGGGGTCTGGAGTTGTGCATCGATCAAGTCCTAGTTAGTGTAGATTCTAAGTCATTCCTGAGGAATCTGCGAATGTTCCTATTGAATTCGTGGTCTTGGTATTATCCACAAGGTGTTATCTAACTCATAGTAAGTGGAAATGTAAAAGGGAAATGACAATGGTGGTATTCTAAAGGACGAGGATAACATTGATGACGATGAGATCCTAGTGATGAGTTAGGAGACGATGGTGATAATAGTGAATGGAATACTACCCTCTTTCGCGCTATCCCGTGACATCTAAGAGGTAAAACTGAAGTACACACAATGGGACGACCAATAGTGTAATAAGTAGCTGATGGTGGTGGTAGTACCTGATTAGTAAGCGCCCTACTAGTGAAGGAAAGAAAACATACTATCTTCCTTGCGATAAGCATCCTAATAGGTCCATTAAAAATTAAGTCTGAATACTCTACCAAACGGCATTCTATGTATGGGCTGGATGTTAGGAAAACCTTGTTCCTATAACAATTCAATGGTGCTAATGGCGGCGTAAGTGTAACTGGTAGTACAATGGTAGTGGAAGATGACAAGGCATCTTCAATGTCGGAATCCGACGAAAGGATAACAGGGTGGGTATCTGAAGACATGTCACTTGTGAACCAGGTCAACATAATCATATATATATGAGTATGAGTATAAATAACTCGCACAATGTGTGCATGAAACAACATGTACAATGAATATGCACCTATGGTGAAATGATGAGATGCTATGATGATGTGGTTATAGTCTATGATCCATGATATATCCTAGTTTGCTATAACCTTAGCTCTGATACCAGTCTGTCACACCCCCAAAATACCTGAATGGCAGCAGAATGGAATACCTGAGGGTGACTGTCATAGCACCACAGTTACAATTACATTGAACGACCTAAAGTGTCGTTTGGGAAAATACATCATTTGATCATTAAAACATTCAGAGTTTACAAAACATAGGTCCCAAAAGGGTGTTGCAAGTTTAAGAAAAACAAGTACAATCCAGATAAAACGTTTCATAAGTGCGGGAAATATATATATGTGAGACGCGTCGACTTCGCGACTCCATGAAGGTCCAAATGCATGCAAGCAGGAGCTACCTTAATAACCTGAAAATACATTGCTAAAACGTCAACACGAATGTTGGTGAATTCCATAGGTTTGTAAGTTAAATCGTAAGCTCATGACCCCGAAGTGTAACAACCGTGGTTTTAGCAGGTCAGTTTGACTGATAGTCTTGACTCGGTTGACGTTTGTTTGGTGTGTATTAGGTGTTTGAAGTGATATATGAGTGAGATATGTGAGTTTTAGCACTAAATCCCTTTGTGTAAATGGTTATTATGGTGATTTGGAAAGTTTGAAATTTGGGAAAGTTCATTTTGATCACCTTTGTGGTGTAGAAATGACTTGTGTAGTTTTGGTGTTTTTGTGATTTTGCGTAATGAGTCTTCGTTCAAGTATTTGAGCATTAGCAAGTTACGAAGAGTTTGTTTTATGAGTTATATTTCAAAAAGAGTGTGAAATTCTATTTTTGGAAACTTTGTTGTGAAAATGATATTTTCCTGTATGTCGTAAAAAACTGAGGTTTATCGCGTAAGACGCTAGGATTAGCTACGGGTATTTATAAAATATGAAAAGTATGAGGTTTAGAGAGTAATAAATAAATTTAATAAAAAAATATGAAATAATATCTTATATATAAGAAAAATCGGCCATAAGGGTTAAATGGGGAAAAAAGGAACCAAATTTGAGCCCAAATACAATTCCTAGCAATAAGGAATCCTAGTCCAACTCAAACAAGGCCAACCCCCAACCCATATAACCCCATGAACGACCCATACCCCTCTTTTCCTGCATATTTTGAGTCGATAAAGGGAGAGGAGAAAGAGAAAAAAATTAGGGTTTATAGTTCTGAAGCTAAAAATCAAGAATCAAGGTAAAATCTTTAAACCCTAAGTTCAATTGTTTGATTAATTAATCTAATTCATGTAATATTAATTATGATGGATCTAGGGTTTGTAAACTTCTGTAAAGTAAATAATTAAAACATGTTGGGATCAATTAATGAAGATATTATGATGATTGGTGAAGAGAATTGAGCGTAAAACATGCTAGTTATTGAGTTAGGGTTTGGACAGAAAATTATAGCTGTAAAGATGTGAGTGTAAATAACAGATGGTTATGAGTTAGATCACGAATTTTTGGTCTAAATTGAATTATAAAGAAAGAGATTTCCAAAAAGTCCAACCACGATTGATTTCAAGGTCGGGAAGTTGGTCTTTTGATTTTTCTTTTTTAAGGTGCCAAAGCTGTCAAACCGGGACAGATTTTGGGTAAAAGTTGAGGGTGTCATGTAGTTGTAAAAGTGGTATTTTGACAAGGCCTTCTGGAATAGTTAAGTATTAGTTTATATTAGACTACCAAGAAAAGGATTCGCGATAAAAACTTGTGGAAGTATTTATTTAAAATCAAAACTTTTTGGTGTGCTTTCAGATCCGAATTTGAGTAGTTGACAAGTTTGAATTTCTTATGAGTATTTTTATGTGTTATTGGTCCATGGCCTTCTGGGATTAGCTTCTATACTTATGAGAGACCATGGTGAATTTTTTGTGTGAGTTGTTGAGCTTTATTTGTCATGATTTTATGTGGGCAAAGTACCCAAAAATTCTGCGTTTTCTGATTTTAAGAGTGCAAGGGATTTAGTGATTATTAAGTTATGGTAGTGGTTAGTGTGGTGTCTAGGAGATCCATGGTGGGTCATATGAGTCTTAGACATCCATCATATGTGTATTACATGGGTTGTAGCTTTTAGCTTGACCTTGTGTAATGTGGATTATTTTTGTGTGCTATAGATTGTGAATTGTTTTTGTGGAAGCTGCGGAGTTTAAGGTGAGTTCATAGTCCCATATTTTTACTTTGTTTTAAACTTGGGATGGGAATGATGCTTGTCTTAAATGATTTGATTTACAGTGATTATGTGTGTGGTGTTAAAGAGCTTGGACCTATAATGTTATCGTATGCATGCTATGTGTGATTATTTGCTTGTGTGGATATATATGGGATCCAATTAGGAGGATGCTTATCCTGTTGCTCGCGCATGCGACCTAATTGATGTTTAATGGGATCCAATTAGGAGGATGCTTATCCTGTTGCTCGCGCATGCGACCTAATTGATGTTTAATGGGGTCGGGGGACACGAGCCTTCCTAATGTAATCATTATGGGGTCGGAGGACATGAGCCGTCCTGTTGTAATTATTTTGGGGTCGGAGGACACGAGCCATCCTATTGGTTGCCTTATGAGTGCTATTGCCTTTGTGTGTGAATATTAACTTGAAAATGCATGTAGCTATATGATAACTATAATTATTTGTCCAGCTATATTTTGTAATCACAGGGAATTTGGTTGCCTTATGTGTTGAGTCTCAAACCTATGAATCTCACCAACATAATGTTGACATTTTAAGCATCATTTTCAGGTGAGCTTTCTAAGGATAAGATAGAAGGATGTGGATAGATGAGACCTTAGTTGCATTGGAAGTGGTTTAGCATCTATGTTTGAATTTATGTATTGTTTCGGATTTTGTTCTGGTTGTTTTGTTTTGGGGTATTGTTACAACACTTCGTTTTGTACTTTGCTCTATTTTTGTGCATGTAGTTGTTCTCTATATAGACACCAGGTGTTGTGATGATATCCATGAAGTTACACCCTCGCGTTTCCGCCGTGGCGAGGTGTGACAGATTGGTATCAGAGCCTTGGTTATAGAGAATTAGGCGGTTGGACCTAGATTATAACCTAGGAGTCCCTCATATAGTTGCATTTAGGACCTATGTGTAAGTATAGTATTTTATATGTCTATTTTTCTATATTTATGAGATGTTTTGTTGAGTTTCGGACATCTATTTTATCCCCTATACGTAGTATTGTATATATCGACTTTATTATATCATCTTCCGCGCGTAAGATGCTTCGTTGGACAATCGTTGTCGTTATCGGATGCGAGAGAAGTGGTAGGATGAAGCGGACTAACCGCAGAATCCGAGTTTCCGATAGCATGTATCTACGTTCGGACAAGGAGAGGATGTTTATGGGAAACGTTGGTGGAGAAGAAGTGGAGAGGTTGGAACCACGACGACTTCTGGAGATGGAGCCATTACCAAATACCCTTGGTAGTGTCCTCACTTCACCTAGGAAGGAGATCTGGTTTAGTCTAAACCTCGTGATTTGTATGCGCTTGTGAATTATGTAGAATTGGAAGAAAAGAATGGAGATGATTTTGGATGTTGTCGACTACCTCAACATGTAGGACACATGAATGGTTGTTTGAGTAAAGATGAAAGGGAGCTAGGATGAAATGGTGTGGATTCGGATCTAAAGTCCACAGCGAGTAGTAAGTTAAATTGATCTGAGTGGAGAGATATGTGCGAGAGTGGAGTTTGAGCCATTATGCGACGTCTTTTGTTTTGTGTTATGTTTTGGAATTCGTATATTGTCTTTTGCCGTCTAGAGCCATGTTGGAGCGTGATTACCCTTGGATATTGGATCGACCTTATCCAAGTGATTTTGATTATAGAGTTTACGTGATCGTTGGAATTGTTCCACGTGAGATGATTGTTTGCGACGTCTTTTGTTTTTGTTTGCGTGATTGTTTGCATGATGTGTTGTCATGGGAGGGAGTACACTTATGAAATGGGGCATAGATAATTATGGTGGCCAACATAATTATACATGCGTCACAACACAAGTGGACTTGCAAGCATGATAGCATGGATTGCATGGTGTATTAGGTACTATGTGGTATATGTGCATTATCATTGAGATGTGTGGTTTTGGAAGTAAGTATGTGTGTGGAATAGGCTTATAATTATGGTCGCAAACATAATTATAAGGGTATCACACACGTGGACTTGTGACCATTATTGCATTGATTGATGTTTGTTGATATATGTTGTGGTAGATGGTATGTAATATCATGTTGGTGATGGCTGTATGGTTAGAGAAGTATTCTCTTAACCGTTAGGGCAGTCGTTGTATGTTGGGGTGTGTAGGTGGTGAGATTCCATCCTACCTATCATATGTTGATACCTCAATTATCGGTGGGTACTTATGTTGTGGTATTTAAGTTGATTCGTTTGCTAGACACTCCGTTTCTATACCAAATTCTTTGGTTGCCATTCCTATTCGTACCATGATGGTTCATATGCCATATTCGTTCTATTTGACGTTGTGATAGGTGTTAGGTAATCGAATTCGTTTTTGTTGGATACTGGTTCGTTTCTTTGGTTATTCCTTGCATTCATTCCACGAATGAATGTTATGCTATTCTTCAAGTATTGTTGGTTCGTGACGAGTTGGTGTGGATATTTGATCCCTCATTTACACACACCAATTGAAGTTCATGACATGTTTTGTGACCTATTAGTATCGGTGTTTTTCTATGATTTTGGTTTGATCATTGTACGAATGAGTCTATAAGTTTATTGTTTGGTTTGCAATATATTTGCGTGAGTTTCCCTAGTATGGGATTCGTTTGGTGATTATTTTGATTACGGAATTCTTCAATGTCTTTCGCGTTCGATTAAGAGGTTGTGTTAGAGTCTTTATGGCGTTTTACAAATTCGTTTTGGGTATTTCAAGATCGTTTGATGGAAACTATTACTTTTATGGTGAAAAGGAAGTGTGAAAAAAAATGGTTATGTTGATGTCTTACATAAAATGGTTTATATATATATTTTATAAAAAAATGTATAAGTTTAAGATATGTCTTGTGAAAAACGGTGTTCATTTGTTTTTGGGATGGTCGAGTACGGGAATAAGAATTGTCTATGGTTCTCATTTACCAAACTTGTTAGGTATTTGGTTCATCGAGTGTTTCTTTCGTTGAGGTACGCTTGTGGATGTTTTATGGGTACGTGTATTTTATATTTTCTTTGTATGGGTTTTCATGAACATTTTATCCGTGTCTACTTTTATTGGGGGAAAATTTCTCTTTGTGTTTTTCTAGCTTTGATTTTGATGTTTGTTGCTTCGCTTGTCGGTAATTCGTACCCCTTTTTGAGTTCGTTAATATACGTTTTAGTTCGACCAGTTTCAAGGTTCGCGTCGTTTACTTAGGATAGATTGTCATTTTGATTATCAATTTGTTCGATGAAGAAGAAGAGGGTGTTTGCCAAGTTGTTCAAGTGGGAGGTTTAGCTTCAAGGTGTACGTTCTTCGGATTGCGTGGGCATCGCGGAGGTAGAAGATTCATAAGAGGAACTAGGTGATGCATGACTTAGAGTTTGGGAGTATAACTTGGAGACGATGGTTGTATGGAGCAAATAGCGTTATCTTCACAGATCATAAGAACCGTTAGCATATATTTGACAAGAGGTTAATATATGTTGAAGAAAAGTTGGGTGTTGAATTTTTCAGTGACTACGATTGTGTTATTCGCTACCGTTAAGGCAGAGCGGACATCGTGGTAAGAGCGCTGAGCGGGAGTGAACGAGTGAAACTTAGATGTTTGTGAGCAATGATTATGATAATTCAGTTTGGAGTTAAGAGGATCATACTGACAGCCTTGAGAGAGAGGTTCAAGGATGAGAATATGTAAGAAGAATGATTACTTGGTTTAGACCAGTAAATGGAAAGGAACGAAGATGGAGGAATGTACTTTGCGGACCAGCTATTGGTTTCATTGAGAGGAAGCATGAGGACATCAATTATGAAGGTATTTGATACATCCGAGAACGGATAAGACGTATTATTACCTTAGTAAGAGGTGTATGGAGGAGTTGGCGAGATATTTGGCTCGGTGAGTTGTTAAAGAACCATAGGGTGTCGCGTTGATCATCAAGATACATGATGAAATACTTACTTCGCGATAGTGGTAAACGTGTTATGGAGTCTTGAGAACGTGTATGTAGATGAGTACGACTTATTATTCACTCATGAGTGAACTAAGTGAGCGTACAAATCAGGCGTTTGGTGATGAGCTGAGAGCATGTGTTAGATTTTGGAGGAAGCCGGGGTATACATTTACCCTTAGCTGAGTTCTCCTATATCAACAGTTATCGTTCTAGTATGCAGTATGTGTTGTGCGAAAAGTTGTATGGAGGGTAATATAGGTCACCCGTTCTGTGGACAGAGGTTGGAACAAGCCAACTAATTGGTCCTGAACAAGAACGAGAGACTACGAATAAGGTTTTCTGACTAAGGAAAGATTTAAGGTAGCAAGTGATCGCCAAAAGAGTTATGCGAATTATTGCCGTAAACCCTTGGAGTCTGGTGTTGGTGATATTGTGAGGTTAAAAGTATCTCCTTGGAAGGGTGTGGTGCGTTTCGGTAAGAAAGGCAAGCTAGCACCGAGATACGTAAGACCATTTGAGATTTATGGAAAGGATTGGATTTGAGACAGATCGGTTGAATTTGCCTGAGGAGTGAAGTAGAGTGCATGATACGTTTCACGTATCTAATGGAAAGAAGTGGTTGGCGGATGCTAGTCTGCATGTGCCATTAGATGAATGTAAGGTTGACAAGACTCTTTGTTTTGTCGAGAAACCTGTTGAGATTATGGATCGAGATGTTAAGGGTTTGAAGTGTGGTGAGATAGCGTTGTTAAAGGTATGGTGGGATTCTAAGCGTGGTCCTAAGTTTACTTGGGAACGTGAGGATCAAATGAAATTTATGTACCCAAATTTGTTTGCTGATGCGGTTGGTGAAGTAGATCGTTTGTAGTTGGATTTTAGATCATGGAAGTTAGATGCGGGGTATTCATAAATATTTGTTTTATGGGTATCTGTCATTTGTGAGTCCGTCTTGCGGTTACCATTTGGCTTTTTATTTGGTTCGGGGGTATCGTACCTACCTGTGAGAAGTCGTTTGGATTGTTGGTGTTATTGATCGGGGAGTGTATCTATTTGCGTGTATCGTTGGAGTGACGGGAAGTTTTCTATCGTGTGAATTCGAGTATTTAGTCGGTTCACATTTTTGCGATTTTTTCTCTGTGATTTTATGATGTGGTATTTATCCGCTTAAAAATCCATAAATTTCCTTTTGCTGTTGTGAGTGGTGACTGTAGTAGTTGAAATCTCGGGACGCGATTTCCCTAAGTAGGGGATGATGTAACAACCGTGGTTTTAGCAGGTCAGTTTGACTGATAGACTTGACTCGGTTAACGTTTGTTTGGTGTGTATTAGGTGTTTGAAGTGATATATGAGTGATATAGGTGAGTTTTAGCACTAAATCCCTTTGCGTAAATGGTTATTATGTTGATTTGGAAAGTTTGAAATTTGGGAAAGTTCATTTTCATCACCTTTGTGGTGTAGAAATGACTTGTGTATTTTTGGTGTTTTTGTGATTTTGCGTAACGAGTCTTCGTTCAAGTATTTGAGAGTTAGCAAGTTACGAGGAGTTTGTTTTATGAGTTATATTTCAAAAAGAGTGTGAAATTCTATTTATAGAAACTTTGTTGTGAAAATGATATTTTACGGTTTGTCGTAAAAAACTGAGGTTTATCACGTAAGAGGCTAGGATTAGCTACGGGTATTTATAAAATATGAAAAGTATGAGGTTTAGAGTGTAATAAATAAATTTAATAAAAAAAATATAAAATAATATCTTATATATAAGAAAAATCGGCCATAAGGGTTAAATGGGGAAAAAGGAACCAAATTTGAGACCAAATACAATTCCTAGCAATAAGGAATCCTAGTCCAACTCAAACAAGCCCAACCCCCAAACCATATAACCCCATGAACGACCCATACCCCTCTTTTCCTGTATATTTTGAGTCGATCAAGGGAGAGGAGCAGGAGAAAAAATTAGGGTTTATAGTTTTGAAGCTAAAAATCAAGAATCAAGGTAAAATCTTTAAACCTTATGTTCAATTGTTTGATTAATTAATCTAATTCATGTAATATTAATTATGATGGATCTAGGGTTTGTAAACTTCCGTAAAGTAATTAATTAAAACATGTTGGGATCAATTAATGAAGATATTATGATGATTGGTAAAGAGAATTGAGCGTAAAACATGCTAGTTATTGAGTTAGGGTTTGGACAGAAAATTATAGCTGTAAAGATGTGAGTGTAAATAACAGATGGTGATGAGTTAGGTCACGAATTTTTGGTCTAAATTGAAGTATAATGAAAGAGCTTTCCAAAAAGTCCAACCACGATTGATTTCAACGTCGGGAAGTTGGTCTTTTGATTTTTCTTTGTTAAGGTGCCAAAGCTGTCAAACCGGGACAGATTTTGGGTAAAAGTTTGAGGGTGTCATGTGGTTGTAAAAGTGGTATTTTGACTAGGCCTTCTGGAAAAGTTAAGTATTAGGTTATATTAGACTACCAGAAAAAGGATTCGCGATAAAAACTTGTGGAAGTATTTATTTAAAATCAAAACTTTTTGGTGTGCGTTCAGATCCGAATTTGAGTAGTTGACCAGTTTGAATTTCTTATGAGTATTTTTGTGTGTTATTGGTCTATGGCCTTCTGGGATTAGCTTCTATGCTTATGAGAGACCATGGCGAATTTTTGGTGTGATTTGTTGAGCTTTATTTGTCGTGATTTTATGTGGGCAAAGGTACCCAAAAATTCTGCGTTTTCTTATTTTAAGAGTGCATGGGATTTAGTGAGTATTAAGTTATGGTAGTGGTTAGTGTGGTGTCTAGGAGATCCATGGTGGGTCATATGAGTCTTAGACATCCATCATATGTGTATTACATGGGTTGTAGCTTTTAGCTTGACCTTGTGTAATGTGGATTATTTTTGTGTGCTATAGATTGTGAATTGTTTTTGTGGAAGCTGCGGAGTTTAAGGTGAGTTCATAGTCCCATATTTTTACTTTGTTTTAAACTTGGGATGGGAATGATGCTTGTCTTAAATGATTTGATTTACTGTCATTATGTGTGTGGTGTTAAAGAGCTTGGACCTATAATGTTATCGTATGCATGCTATGTGTGATTATTTGCTTGTGTGGATATATATGGGATCCAATTAGGAGGATGCTTATCCTGTTGCTCGCGCATGCGACCTAATTGATGTTCAATGGGATCCAGTTAGGAGGATGCTTATCCTATTGCTCGCGCATGTGACCTAATTGATGTTTAATGGGGTTGGGGGGACATGAGCCGTCCTAATGTAATCATTGTGGGGTCAGAGGACACGAGCCGTCCTGTTGTAATTATTTTGGGATCGGAGGACACGAGCCGTCCTATTGGTTGCCTTATGAGTGTTGTTGCCTTTGTGTGTGAATATTAACTTGCAAATGCATGTAGCTATATGATAACTATAATTATTTTTCCAGCTATATTTTGTAATCATAGTGAATTCGGTTGCCTTGTGTGTTGAGTCTCAAACCTATGAATCTCACCAACGTAATGTTGACATTTTAAGAATCATTTTCAGGTGAGCTTTCTAAGGATAAGATAGAAGGATGTGGATAGACGAGACCTTAGTTGCATTGGAAGTGGTTTAGCATCTATGTTTGAATTTATGTATTGTTTCGGATTTTGTTCTGGTTGTTTTGTTTTGGGGTATTGTTACAACACTTCGTGTTTGTACTTTGCTCTATTTTTGTGCATGTAGTTGTTCTCTATATAGACACCAGGTGTTGTGATGATATCCCTGAAGTTACACCCTCACGTTTCCGCCGTGGCGGGGTGTGACACGAAGCTAGACGTTACTTGGCCCCAAATGAGTGTTTACCAGACACTCTAAATATATTAGACATGAAATGCATTCGTACCCGTTTGAGCAACCCAAACACGAATGGAGGAGTCACCCTCAGTAGATCTATTCACTCACTCTTGCTTGTAGATTAATTAATGGTCCGTGATAATAAAGGGGACCTGTCATGACGTGGTAATAAGGCAACTTAAGTAATGTAAGGAATTCAATACTTTGGCTTGTACAGAAAATAAGTAATGCAATGTATTCTCCCCCGTGGGATTTGAAATCAAATATGTAATTGAAAACGGGGCTATGAAAACTCACCTGAAGTGATACTACAATGTGATGAAATAATCGGGACAACAAGGCGCGAACACTAGCCGCAACCTAATATGAGTAATAACTATCCACTTTAGATCATGCCGTGATGAAATGAATGTACATGCACATGATACCTATACCACTCGTAACTTGAAAATACTAGTTATTGTCAAAGTAAAGTATTTTCCATACTTAGGAAAAATAAGTCCAACTAGACTTATAGAAACTTCTCGTAATATATCGTATATAAAATGTTAGTGTTATATTCCTCGTTTTGAAAACCTAAAAATAACGTCTAGTAGTCGCATAAATAAACCTCGGGTCGTACGTACTTCGTTAGTTAAGAATAAAATTCTTGAATAAGAAATCTAGAAAATATAGCATTTAGTACGTAGTTATATTATTTCTAGTAGTGACTAATTTTATATATAGTTTTGACGATTTTAAAACGTGTATAACTTGGTCGTGTTAAGTTCATTTTCCTCGTTCTTTATATCCACGGATTCGTCTTAGTACGTATTAATATATTTTCGATAGCTCGGCTCCTCTAGGTTACGTCTAACGCCTCTATTTGTCCGTCAAAAATCGTCCAACAGCATGTAATTTTCAGAAAAATAGTTTTCGTCAATAAACTTGCAAAAATCATAACTCCTTCGTTATAAGCTCGTTTTAATCCGTTCTTTCGCCCACGGCTTCGTTTTTGAAAATATTTTCTAAATCTTTGGTCAAAAATTTCCCATCACCTACTGAGTTTCCCACGTTTTAAAAATATGGACAGTAGGTATATGTATTGTTTCAAAAACCATTTCTAGGGTTCCAATCTAGTTTCAACTTCAACCAAATCACTTCCAATCACCACAAAACTAGTCTAATCCTACCATACACCTTCTTAGGGTTTCATGGGTTCCTAAACATCATAAATCAAGTGGATCTAACAAGGATCTAACTATAATCTATTTCTATGGCTCAAAAGTTAGATATGTATAAAATGGAGTGGTATAAATAACATATGCATGTAGATATTGTATATATATCATATAGATCTTGTAAAAACTTGGTAAAATTAGAAAGATGAGTTTCATACACTAACTTGAAAGATTAATGAGCTTTTGATGGTGAAAACCTAAGTAAACCTAAAGGTTTTTATTTCAAAACCTTAAAATAGGTAACTAATGGAACTTGAAAAATACTAGATCTTGAAATTTTTATGGTTTCTTCTTGGTCTTGTGTTCTTGGCCGATCCAAAGGAAGAGAGAAAAGGGAATAAAAGTTTCTAGTTGTATTTGATGAGATGAAAATGTATAGTTATATGTTATATATATTTTAGTTTAGACATCATTATGACAAGTATTTATGAATTGGTAGAAATTTCAATCTTGTAAGATGATTGGTAAGGAGGGGGGGGGGGGGGGCGGCAAGATGGGGTAGGAAGAAAAAGATGAGATTTTATGTATTATTGTGTAAGTTAAGTTAGATATTTTGGTTTTAGAGGATACCGGGTACCGAGCTAACTAGAAATAAATTTTAATGGAGTTAACCGGGACATAATAAAGTCATAAAAATTATGAAAATATATTGGGTACAAGTATTGAGTGTTTGGATAATTATTGTTTAGTTTTTACGAAAACCGTCGTAATTAAATTAAACATACGATATTAATTAAATAAATTTTCAAGACACCGGGTAAATTAATATTAAAATTTTTTATATTATTAAAATGAATATAAAAATATAGTGGGATCATAGTCGGGAGTGTCGGATGTGTTAGTCTCATTATTAATCGCGTGTTAACGTTTATTTAGAAATAAATATACGTAAAAGTTAATTATACCAAAAGTACTAATTTAAATATCCTACAAGTGGAATAGTATGCAAGTGCCATAATGATGATATGCAGACTATTTCTAGTCCGTATGGAGTGTCCCAATGATAATGCATGAATTCGCTCCTGAACCAATTTGGTTACGCGAATTTGAATACCCGTAAACTAACTTTACGATGAAATGAGTAAAGTACATGAATAGTGTTTTCTCTTCGGAAATGAATAGTGTCATGTGAATAGTAAATTTTCTGAACGCTTATCGGAATCTCAAACTGACACCAAAAATGATGAATAGTAAAATGATGAATAGTGATCGGTGAATAGTAACTGATGAATAGTAACTTTCCGAGATGAATAATGAAATTTGGACATCTGAACAAGGACTTGAAATTAAGAATTGTGACAAGAGATTAGAGAAGTTGGAAGCTAGAGATCCTAGTTCAATCAAAGTCCTATCCTTACTTGTTGCCTTGCTTTCTTTAGAAAGCCTAAAGTTGTAAGAAATCCTAATAAACTTTCTTGCTTAATACCATTTTCATGCTTATTATATTTCATTCATTCTATATATGGTCTTTGTGTTATGTTCATGATGTATAAAAACTATTAAAACAAGTTATGGAAACTATATGGAAACTTATGTTAAGTAAACAAGAAAACTAGTGACATATATTGTGAAATTCGACCAAAATAATATAACCATAATATTGGACACTTACCTACTATTAAACAGGACTTAACAAGGAAAACATAGCAATTAGAACCACCTAAAACGAGTATACGAGTAAAAAGTTATGGCCAAAAGAAGTTAGCGAAACCAAAACGCTGAAACTGCCTAAAACAACCTGTTAACGATCTGACCATTTTGAAAGTGGCCCTTCTGGTCTGATTCATCAAAAAGTTAAAACACGAAAGTTGTCTGGAACGACGTTTTCATTCAGTTTAAAAGAAGCTCGAGCCCTGAAAACGCTTAACGAGTGATATTTTTCTTCAAATTCTTAACAGCCCCTTTTTAAGACCAAATGACCAAGTAATGGTTATGGTTAAATGAAACCAAGAGGTCTAAATGACCTAAAGCCAAGACCACAACCATGGCTAAGGTCAAGGACGAGTCTCAAGCCCATGGTAACAATGGCCAAGGTCATGGTAAAGCCACGGCTAAAGACCATGTAAACTTACCAAGACGAAAACATGAAGTAAAGAGAGTTAATGGCAACATAAACATCCAATTTGGATCTACTCCATCAAAAAAACCATGAAACTTTACAAGTAATATTCATACTAGACTCAAGAAACTCATTGTAATAACAATCTTCATCCAAAAGTAAACTTTCCTAAGTTTATTCAATTATTTGGACATGTAACTTTTCGGATAAAAAACTTATATATTTTTATCAAATACTACAACACTAGGGAGCTTCATGTGAGGGGTTCATTAAAGTAAACAGTCCAGATGAGTTGTGGATTTACGAATTAAAGTGTCCTAGCTCCTCGAACGTTTACTACATGACCTTTGAATTATGTCGGCCCGAACGGTAGTAAGCGATATACAAACTATACATGTTTCATAAATCATTTTTATTCAAAGACTTACACTATACTAAGTACTATATCATGGACTAAATGCAAGACATATATAGGCAATTCTTCATATTCTTTACTCTAATCCTAAGTCACAACATTCTATTATAGGTTGCTCGTAGAAACCTTCGCGATTCGACCATCACATTCACTACTTGCTACATAACTTAAGGTGAGTTCATAGCCCCACTTTCCATTACTTAATTGTTTTACAAACCCTTGGGGGGAATACATGCTATCACTAAGTACCATCCTTGCAAATCCAAGATCCCTTATTATGAACCATTTAATCACTAGTAATAGTCAGCGCGAATATTGTGAATAGGCCTATTGGGATTGACGAATCCCATTTGTATTGACTAAGTTCAAACAAATGCATTAATATTTGAAACATAGGTATGACGGCAAAGTACCTACCGGGATAACTCTGCCGATTGATATTGGTACCCGTTAACGTTTTGGTGTCATAAGCTTAGTGTAATAATAATACCCGTTTTGTTTTCCAACCATTGGTGTGAGTCTATAGCTCACACTACCAACATATTGTGTTCAACCATTAAACAAACTCTATGAATTTCACTCAACTTTTGTGTTGACCTCTTAAGCATGTATTTCAGGTCCATGATGATCAAGGATGGCACGAAAGGAGCACGGGTATTCAAGAGGGCTATAAATTTTATTATCATTCAAAAACTCATCTAATGTAATTTGTAAACATGGAACCATCTGGGACCTCATTTTGTAATCTCTGATATTTATATAATTTGAATGATAAATCTTTTAAAACAACTCAATTAGAGTTCGTTTTCTATTATTGTGACTATTGTGCCATCGAGTAACACCCAGTTTGAATTCCGCTGCATCATTGAATTGTTACAGGTGATGTGTGACGAGGGCTAATTTTTCTGAGAGAGGAGTTGGGGAAGGGTCATTTTCAGTCATTGTTGTAGGTGTTGAAAGGGTTTGTTATTAGGGCGTGTAAGTAAAGAGGATATTTTGTTTGTTTTGTACGATGGGTAAACTGCCTTAATAGATTAGTTAAGAAAGCTGGTTTGATTGAATAGTAAGATAGCACAAGTACGTGAACCAAAGCATACACAACAGTTAACTTGAGGATCTGTGAACCAAATCACAGATCAACAATATAGCTATGGACTTGTTAACCTGAGAACAAGTCACCCAAAAGTAAAAAAAATGACTAGATGCTTGGATCTATATATGGTGTATTTAGGGTTTAGGGTTCCAAGGGGATGAAGTATTTTAGGACAAAATATGGCCTGATAACATGTTGACTATTAGTTTGATAGGATTGAGAGTAATATGTGTTTATTGATTGATTGATTGACAATACATAATACATCGTACATAAATATGCATGAATAGAATCATCTAGAATTGGGCTTGAGCCCGATATACAAATCAATACTTATACGGGCTAACAAATTTCACCGCAATTTCTATCATCCAACACCTGGATCTTAGCTGGAACCTAACTGATGGCAGATTTCCATCTTTCTTTTACAAACATGAGCTCTCTATTATCCCTTGACTTTTCATCAAACATGTTGAATTCATCGGTTCCTATCATGCCTAACTCTTTAAGGCTTCATCTCTTAGAGAACCACTTTGAGTATATTGAGGATGTTGGAATCTGGAGACTGTGTCACTTGAAAGAACTGACTGTGTCATTCAATTACTTTACTATTGAAATGATTAACTAGCTAAAAAATGTTTCAGAATGCTCCTAATATGCTTTCGAGCGGCTGAACTTACAAGAGAGCTTAAAAGGTGCATTTCCTGCAGAATCACTAGGAAGAATGGTCAATTTAAGGGGCTTAGATTTATTGGGAAATGAATTAACAGGTCCAATACCTGAATCTCTGGGGAAATTAAGATTATTGGAAGAGATGGATCTATCTTATAACCAGCTAATAGGTCCCATTTCGACATTCTCTGGGAAACTTACTAAACTCCAATATCTATATCTTTCTAATAATCACTTCAACTGTTCAATCCCATAATCCATTGGAAGTTTAACTGCTTTAACATATTTGGATCTTAGATTCAATCTGTTAATTGGCCCCATACCAACATCTCTAGGAAGACTTGTTTCATTGCATTGGTTTTCAGTGTCATCAAACTCGTTAAATGGGACTGTTCCAGTTTGTATTAGGCAACTCACCAAACTCAGTGATCTTTATATTTTTGGAAATTCTTTAGAAGTGGTAATTACCGAAGCCCACTTTGCAAACCTTTCGATGTTGAAGCGCTTAAGTATGTATTCTAACAACAAGTTGCCATTCAATGTTTCACGTGAGTGGAAACTGATGAGGCGAAAAATGATCCGTTTTTAGGGGGTCATTTATGCCCGAATTCGAATTTATTTGATCAAATATTGCCCTAAATCATTCCTTTTGTGATTTTAGGTACTTTTGGAGTGAATTCTGGAAAAGGAAGCATTTTGGACGTTTTTTGGAGCAAAAAAGTGAAGAAAACGGCAACGTCTTAATTTTCCTTGCTGGGACAGTACCTGACGGCGTCAAGAGCATTTAGATGACAGCGTCAAGAGCAAAAGTGGTGATGGTCCAGTAGATTTATGACGGCATCAAATCATGGCCGTCAAGAGTAAAAATGGTGACGGCCCAGAACAACATTACACATGACGGCGTCAGACTTGGATCTAGGCAATCCGATTTCACTATGGGCTGTGAGTTGATGGCGTCAGACATTTCTTCTTGATGCCGTCACCTTATATAATCTATATATAGTTTTGCAATTTTCATTCATTAGTGTGTTGAAATTTTAGTGGAACCCTAGCACGACTTTTATTACGTTTTCAAGGGTTTTTACCCTTTGAAACCTTTCATGCTTAATTGACATAAGTATCCTTTCAATTCATTCAATATGTCTATGTGTTGTTTGAATATATCTTACGCTTGTCTTGATTTTAACATGCTAGGCTAGATCTCTTGTGTGTTTGCTTAGATGTAGTGAAACCTAGATGTTGATTATGGGTTGATTGTTTGTTTATAGTTGTTACGGATGAATGATTTCGATGTTAGGCTTAAGAAAACTGGCAGACTTCCATAGGTAACATGCTTGAACGTCTTAAGAAACATGAACCAATGCATACTAGGTTTTTATGGTTGTACTTAATGCATGAGCGAATTCTAGTGATCCCATGTTAGGAGCTTCTTGCAGGCTCGACATATGAGTGAAGTAGGAGCTTATAGAGTTGGGAAAGTACGTACGCCACCCCACAAATGGTATTAAGGAATATAACCCATCATCCACGCAATTGTAACAAACTATCAACCTGTAAAAGATATTTAGGGAGTAACGAAACCTAAGTAAACACAATTTTACCCATTATTGTTCACACCACTAGTTTAATTAGATTTATTTTCATTTTTGTTATTTTATTTTGATTGCATCTTAGTTATTGGGTTAGTTGATTAGCAACTAATTCCGCCCACTCCTTCAAAACCCGAGACTTTAATTGCTTTTATAAAATATAAAAAATACAAAAAGAATCGTCCCTCACCTCTAGACCTAGTTTTTAGGCTTTCTAATCATAGCGACACTATTCCTGAGTTGAACGATCAATCCCCCGGTACTTGTCACTATACTATACTACATCAATCAGGTACACTGCCTGGTGGGGGTTGTAAGCTTCTCGAGATCCCTCGAGAGGTAAAACCTGGTGCAATTCCTACGCATCAAGTTTTTGGCGCCGCAGCCCAGGGACTAGTTATTGTCTAGGTTAGGATTTCTTTTTATTAGGTCTACTTGCTAGATTGCTTTCTAGTAAGAGTTTATTTTTTATTTTTAGGTTTTCTTTAGTCTATCTTATTTCTTCGTGTCTTTGTTCGTAACCTTTACCATCCGACATCATGGAAGGTGGTAACATCTTTAAACCCATCAACCCACCGATTCAAAACCACCCACAAAACCCACCACTAGCAAACCAACCTCCTAGGCCCCGAACCTTGGGAGAATATTCCCGTCCTAGCCACCAAGGCTATCGAAACACCATTGAGCTCACCCAAGGAGCCAATGTGTCTCCATTGCGATCCGACACCGTCCGGTTGGTGCAAAGCGGATGTGCATTTCATGGACTTCGTTCCAAAGATCCTAATCAACATCTCAAGGATATCCTTAAAATCGTAGATTCTATAGACCTTGATGCTGCAACTAGAGAGTCAACTTGATTACGCCTATTCCAATTCTCTCTACGTGATCAACCTATTCAATGGCTTGAACGTTTACCCGCAGGATCCATCACCTCATGGATGATCTCACCACTCATTTCCTTGCTCAATTTTTCCCACCGGGGAGAACTACCAAGCTTAGAAATGATATCTTGATGTTCCAATAACGTCAAGGTGAAACTCTATATGAAGCATGGGCTCGTTTCAAGGACTTACTCCAAAAATTCCCTCATCATGGCATAGATCATTGGCTCCAAGTCCAAATCTTCTATGACCATATCGATCTCTCCACAAGGCGAACCATTGACCAATCGGCCGATGGCAAGCTACGTGATCTAAGTGCGGAAGAATCATGGGAACTCATAGGAGATCTTGCTCTCTATGACAACAAAAGTTGGAATGATCCCCGTGATTTGAACAAAACGGTCTAGGCAATATCCTTGCCTTCGAACAATTCTAGCACTCCCGACCGTAGGATCATGGAACTTGAGGACCAAGTCAAGTTTCTTATCAAATCCTACGAAGCTCCTAAGCCTTCAGGCCAAGTGAACAAAATCACTTCTTCATGCGAATTATGTAGTGGTCCCCATGACACTCGTGATTGCGTGGAACTCCCCGAAACAGCTTTTGCGGACTACGCATCCTCGCGTACCAACGAAGCGGGAGATAAGTGGTACACTTTCAAACCCGAGCCAAACCCTTACGGTGATTCCTACAACTCTTCATGGAAAAATCACCCGAACCTTAGGTGGAAGCAAAACCAAAACATGCCCCAAAATAATTCTTCCAACCCACCTAATCGTTACTGACCCAACGGTCCACCATCCAACCGTACTTTCAACAACAATCCTTCCAACAACTATGGTAGTACCAACAATCTTGAAGGATTGATGTCCAAGTTTATGGCATGTCAAGAAGCTCGCATAGCTAGGTTTGAAACTGAATTCGACCAACAACAAACGGAGATGATCAATAAGATTGACAGCTTATTGAAAGCCCTTAATAACCAAGCGTTAACTACACCTAGAATGAACACTAGGGACGCCAATAGCGGAATCCAAACTAAGGACCCCTCGTCATTCAAACATGTCCACTTTGTCAATGTTGTCACCATTAAGCCAAAATATGAAGATATAGAAGAAAGTGACAATGATGAAGTTGGAATAGAAACCGAGATTAGGGAGGAAATTAAGGAAGTTGAGGTTAATAAGGGAGAAAAGTTAGAGGAAGTAGAAAATGTAGAAGAGTACTTTGATAAGTTGCCCACCAAGGAAGACCAGGAATATCACAAGGATTTATTTGATGATCCCGAGACACCATATATCCTTTGTTCACCCCTTATTAAAGTAGGTGATCCCTCTAACATCAACATACCATGCAACATTGGGCATTTGCATGTGTGGAAAGCTTATAACGATCCTAGGTCTCCTATAAACATCATGACTAGGACTTATTATAATTGGGTAATGAAGAAGCAACTAAGTTATAAGATGATTCCCCGTAAGAATTTGATAAGTAACTTTGTAGGGAGAGTGAAGGGATTACATGTCTTTGTAGGAAACTTTACTTATGTTACCGACTTTGTGGTTGTAGAGGATATTCGCCCGGTAATAGATGATTGCCAAAGTCAAGTAGTATTCGGAAAACCGTTTGTTGAGGCCTCTAAGATGAGTTATGACCCGACCTTAGGAATAGTTAGATTCAAGGAATAGAATGATGAGATAGCTTACCAAATGCCCTATAGGATTGAACAATACCGTCTTCTCTCGAATCTAGAAAAAGAGCACAAGCAAGCGGTTTACTATAGGAATGATGAGGATAGACGTAGAGGAGTAGAATATGTTATGAATAGAATACTTGGTTT
>JARVZY010005705.1:0-28843 GCA_030686995.1 Artemisia argyi | reverse complement strand
TCAATTTCTTATGTGTTTGGATAACTTGGTTAATCAATTTTTTATGTCTTACTAAAAGTAGTCTAATTCACCCTTGTGCCAATATGAAATAAGAATATAAGTTTACTATGTTAAGATATCATATCTTTAGGCCCAACATTTCAAACACAATATTTAGTCATAAATTTGAGCAAATTCATAGAATTGGTGGACATGACGGCTGTCACCTTGTGCAACATTGCATTTCAACTTTGTGAACACAAAGGGTAATAGAGGAATTGAGGAGCATGGGCGGAGGGAGGTATGGGCCACCTGTGGCACGTGCCACATATGAACTGGCTTCATGAAATGTACGTAGTATTTTTGTTAAAGGGTTCATTTGCTAGTGTTTTGCTACATATAAGACAATAAATACACTAGGCATAGTTGCATGCACCTTTCAACACTCTACAAAAAATAGTCCTTTAATAAAGCTCTTATAGTAAGAGCATATTATAATAAGTTCATACAAAAATAACTAAAATAAAAGTAAAACAAAAATCACTAAGTTAGCTTACACTACACCAATAGCAAAGGTTTGGGACAAGCCAAAAGTTTGGGTCGACATTGTCGTCCCAAATTTTGGCCATGGCCCACTATTTTTTCTACCAAAAAGGCAGTCAAAGTAGTTGAATATTTGTGCAGAATGGGACGACAATGTCGTCCCATATGTAAATACATATTATTTTTCACCTTTTAAATGAAACTTGCCAAAAAATAAATAGTCCCACCAACAAATTCAGTCCCGCGAAGCAAAATGGGACGACAATGTCGTCCCATATGTAAATGCATATTATTTTTCTCCTTTTAAATGAAACTTGCCAAAAAATAAATAGTCCCGCCAACAAATTCAGTCCCGCGAAGCAAAATGGGACGACAATGTCGACCCATTCTGCGTGTATTTGTTTTTTTTAATTTAAAAACTTTTTAAATCAGTTTTTAATTTAAAATTAATATTAAAACTTTTTTAAAAGCAGAATGGGACGACAATGTCGACCCATTCGGCGTGTATTTGTTTTTTTTTATTTAAAAACTTTTTAAATCAGTTTTTAATTTAAAATTAATATTAAAACTTTTTTAAAAGCAGAATGGGACGACAATGTCGACCCATTCTACGTGTATTTGTTTTTTTTTTTAATTAAAAAGCTTTTTAAATCAGTTTTTAATTTAAAATCAATATTAAAAATTATATGTTACAATTACCCTGTTACAACTGCCTCCATAAACAAATTGTCGACCCAAACGTTTTTGGGACAAGAAAAATGGTACAACCAAAAAGGGTCGAGATTGTCGACCCAAATCAGCTGGTACGACTTTTCTTAATTATTTGGGTCGAGATTGTCGACCCAAATCGTTCCCATTGTTGTAGTGTTAGCCAATTGCTATTGTAGAAATGATGAAAGTTGACAAAGAATTTAGCCTAAATAAATACCGACAAAGCTAGTAGATCTGACATACATTTTAATGTATACCTAAATCTAGTGGGTAACATTGTGACTTTTATTCCATGTTTGTTACTGTACTATATTGGAATTTTCTTTTGCTATACCTTTTTAAGATTTTCAATTCGTTGCTGAAAAACGATATTTTTAACTCTAAAATAAGCAACAAAATATAAATTAGCCACAAATCAAAGCAAGCCAAAATCGTGCCACACACGGTCACAAATCTTGGATCCGCCACTGTTGAGGAGTCAAATGAACAGGTGGGAAATGGAAGTTATGTACCTAAATAGGTTCGGGCCAAGTTAGTTGGGAAAGTTCCAGTCTATTTGGGGTGAAAGGTAATCACGTGGGGCGACTGGGCTACTTTTGGAACTTTCTCTTTAAAGAATGTACGTAGTTAGTGTTAAACTATTAAAAATTATTGTAATAGTTATTAGAGCATGGGGTAGGTTAGATGGTGGGTTTGCGTTATCCACCAGCTAACACGAAAACGCCAAACACCATACCGAGGTGCACATTTTAGACTTTTAGTGTGTTGCCTAACTCGGAACAAAATGGTAAGTTGGTTGGGAATTTATAGATTTAACCGATAAGGTTATTTTGCACCAAAATAGTCGAAGTTTCTAGTATCCAAAAATATAACGAAATAAATGAAATGTGACTAAAAAAAAGGCGGGAAACGTATTGATGTAAGAGGTGCGCAATCCAACCAACAATTTTCACATGAGGGCCCTCATCCTATGGTTATAAATACCCACCCACTCACACTCTTCACTCACATCAAAATCAATCAACAAAAACACCATGAAACCAAAACATAAAAAACCAAAAAGTGACACATACATTGGTAAACCAAAAGACGTAAAAAAAACATGAAGAAAACGAATGTCTTTCAAAACCACCTCTCACCCAAACCCTTTTATCACAAATTACCCGTCGTGCGACGGTGGTGAAGACTCATATCAAACCCCAATAAAGAACACCCTTCCAAAAACCAATATTACACCCATAATATCACCAGAACTGCCGCCGCCACCACCACCGGCGAACACAACCCCACCACCACCACCATCATCAAACACTAGCGATTTAGTGGTTGTTTGTTCAGTATACGGGGTTTAATTTCATATGGTTATTTTATACACACTAGTGATTGAGGTTTTATGTTCTGGATTTTAATTTCTTACGGTTGTTTGTTCGTTTTAGGATCTGGATTTTATGGTACAGATAATGATTTGGATCTGGATTTTTGGGTATGATTTAGTGGTTGTTTGTTCAGTATATGGGGTTTAATTTCATATGGTTATTTTCTACACACTAACGTTTGAGGTTATTTTCTACACACTCAGGTCCTTTAAAGACGTAATATAATTAGCGAAATGAAGAATCAGAACCACAGAGGAGAAATTCGGATGTGCACTTTGTCAGTGATTATGTGAACTGAAAAATCACAATCACATAATCAACTGTATTAAAACGAGTTTTGAACTTGGTGTCTGAATTGCTTCTGCTTAAGTATATAACCATTAATTTGGGTATTTGTCAGATTAGGATTATTTAAAGCATAAATAGTTAAAAAAAAAAAAAAAAAAACGACAAGTGACATTTGTATATGTAAAGAATAAAAGTACATATGATGGTCTCTCGAATTTGGTTAAAAGAAAAAAGGGTAAATAAGAAACTTTAGAACATTGATAATTGTGACTTCAGTTCACAATAATCTTTTAATTGGCTCCAAAACGCAAATCCAAACACCCCCTAAAAGAAACAAGCCAACCACTTGATGGTGGAACCAGTAACCGTAATTAACATGGAGAACAGAAAACGCCAATTCATTAAGTTAAAAACCAAAAGTAGAAATCGATGAAAATACCTAGGTAGTGTATGCACAGTTCATCCATAGTTTCAGAGATCAACTGTTTAGCAGAAGCAAGTTGAATAGCGTGATATATGGTCAATGGCTGCAATATAAGTAGAAGTAGTTATGGGTATCGCGTATTTGAGTAGGTTTGAAATGTCTGGAGTTGTTATGCATTTTGAACACGTGTTTTTAGCCTGAACAACAAACTACTATTTTCTCTTTGAATAACCAGCTTTTTTCAAATTCTTATCGTAAAACTCGTCCGACTACCGACTTCCCCTTTGTCAGCATATAGCTTGATGTTAATACATTGTTTAACAACATTCAAAAAAGGAGGTGATTTGCACACTTTATTTTATAATTTGCACACATTATTGTACAAGCAAATAAAACAAAATGAAAATATAATACCACTATGTAATTCATAAAATATTCTAGCAAACATATTTTGCCTTTTGCCATTCAAAAATAACAATCAAACCCAACTTATACACAAAGCCGCCCTTGATACCAAACAAAAAAACCACATTTTTTCCACAAAATCATGAAAAAAAAAAAAAAAAAAAAAAGTCAAACTTGATCACAATTATGGACCAAGAACCTTCATCCTAAGTAGGGGTGTCATTCGGGTCAACCCGACCCGATAAGCCTCTTATCGGGTCGGGTCTATCGGGTTTTCGACATATAAAATTTAACCCGCAACCCGATCCGATAAGGAATCGGGTTATCGGGTTCGGGTCTATCGGGTTATCGGGTCTATCGGGTTCGGGTTATCGGGTCAAGTTCAAAAATTATAAAGCTTTTAATGGGTTATTATAGCTTATCGGGTTATCGGGTCAACCCGATAACCCGATAACGAAATAATTAAGACCCGAAACCCGACCCTATAAGGCTATCGGGTTGACCCGATAACCCGATAAGGTATATTGGACCCGAATCAACCCGACCCTATAAGGCCTTATCGGGTTCGGGTCGGGTCGGGTCGACCCATATGCCATATGACACCCCTAATCCTAAGTTACCCACTTCGTCTTCTTCCTTACTTTTGACAACTCAATGTTCAGTTCATTAAAAACTCTTTTTTTCCCCCTTCTTTAAGGCATTTCGTCAAACTTTTATAGTCATCTTTATAAAAGTATAAAATTAAGATTAGTTAATGCATGTTTTTTGGGGAAAATTGCAGGAAGATTCTTAGCGAGTACCCATTTAATGCCGGAGTCATGGAAGGTGTGTGCAAGGGCTCATGGAGGGTTTATGTGTGATGAAGTTGATGGGGTGGTTTATGTTGGGTTCGAGTGATGTTTGTTTCAGGGTTTGGTTAAAAATGGTGATGAGGAGGAGGTTATGCTGGATGCTGGTTTTGCTTAGATTGTTTTTCAAAACCAGGTACTACTTTTTGGTTGCCGGATTCTGGGTTTAGACATGAGGAAGATGAAGATGAAGATGAAAGGTAGTAACCAGTTAATTAAGTACAGGTCAAAATATTACCTATTTTTGGATTAATTTTAATGTAAACCAAGTGTTGATGAAATCTGTAGATCGCCAAGATAATGAAATGTGGACAATTTAGAGATTTCGATTTAATGCCTAAAAAAAGCTTTATTTCTGCAACTGTTATTGATATGCTTTATCCTAACTTGGTTATGGGCTCATTTGATGAAACAAAATGGCGGTGTGGAAAGGTGATATGATACCAAGGATACTTGAGGTAGTGGAATTGTTTGAAAGGATGCAAAAGGGTTGAAAACTTATTCGCTTAATCGTATGCTTTAAGTTGTGGTCATAATTTCTAGAAAGCATAATTAGAAGATGTTTTATCCCATTAAAACTTCTATGCCATTTAGAGTTTACTGACTGAAACAAATTCAACTCATGAGATTAGTCAATGGAAAGTGAAATGACATAGACACTACAGGAATATAGAAGAAAAAAATAAAAATAAAATAAATAACGTATAATTTGTACGTACTTCTAGTGATACGAGCCTTTTGCCCGTTTGCCATTCAAGTATGGAGATGAAAAGCAGGAAGTGCAAAGATGTGTTGTTAATATTTATGCTGATTTGCTTTCAAATATGCTCAAAAGCACAAGAAGATTCGTCATACAAGGAGATCCCGGTGGGAGTGATTCTAGATATGGGATCATGGGTCGGAAAGATTGTTCATAGCTGCATGACCATGGCACTATCTGACTTTTACACCTCTAACAACCACTACAAAACAAGGATAGTTCTCCACAGTAGGGATACATATGGAGAACCACTGCATGCTCTATCCGCAGGTAAATAACTATTTCAGATTATATTTGATATATGCTTAAGACGATAAAATATCTCTTACAACTTCCAAGATATAAAAGGTCAAACTAAAGCAAAGTGATACTTGCCATATCTAATTGGAGAAAAAATAGAGAGCAAACTATAACTGAAACTAGAATCAGAACAGGTCTAGTGTGAATCCTAAACTGTAATGGTTTATCCTTATCCTCTAGTGGTTGGTATGACATTCTAAAAGTTAACGAGATACTAAACTTAAGACGTCGCAAATTTTATACGATTTTCTTGTTTTCCTGCCAGGTCTTGATCTATTGGAGAAGCAGAAAGTCCAAGCAATCATAGCTTCTGAGTCAGCAACCGAAGCAAAGTTTCTTGCAGTATTAGGAGACGAAGCTAGAGTACCTATTCTTTCTTTTTCACCAAGTCCATCTTCCAACAAACATCCTTATTTCCTTCAAGTTTCACAAGATGAAACAACTCAATTTAAAGCCATTGCTGCATTGGCAGAATCGTTTAAATGGAAGAATGTCATTCTCATATGTGAGGACGCTGCAAATGAGATAGAAGTGGCGGAGCTTATGACTAATACCTTACAAGAGAAGAACATTTTTGTAACGTATATGAGCATAATTTCAACCTCTTCCAGCAATGGACTAGTTCATGAAGAGCTTCACAAGCTTTCAGCTATGCAAACAAATATATACATCATGCATGCTTGTCATTCTCTTGCATCCCGTGTCTTATCAAAAGCAAAATATTTTGGATTGATGGATTCGGGATACAAATGGATTATCACGAGTAAAACTATGGACTTTTTCAACTTCATGGATGGTGAAGTTGTTGACTCTATGCAAGGTGTGGTGGGTTTAAGATCGTATATTCCACAGTCAATGGATCTTCACAGTTTCACAATGAAATGGAGAAAGGAACATCATGCTATGAACCCATTGATGGAGCTCAAGAAAATAAACCCTTATGGTGTCTGGGCATATGATGCAGTTTCAGCACTAGCAATGGCTATTGAGAGGACACAAATTGTGGGGCAGGCCGTTCTTAAATCAAATATAAAAAACTGGGAAACATCTATCAAAATTCCAAGGGATACATCTCTAATGGATCAGATGTTAACAATCTCATTTCGTGGTTTGGCTGGTACTTTCCAACTTATGAATGGTAGGAAGAGTACACAAGTCTTAGAAATAATAAACGTGATAGGTAACAGGGAGCGAAGGGTTGGGTTTTGGACAAAGGGTGTTGGTTTAACCAGAAAAATTGATAAGCTAAACTCAATTCCTGATATCAACTGGCCAGGAGGTATCTCGACTAATCTACATAGGATGCTACAAATGAGCAGAAAAACCCTCAGAATCGGCCTTCCGGTGGTAAATAGAACAGGGAGACTTTTTCAAGTGAGTTATAATGATCAAACTAATTCAACAATCATTTCAGGGTTTTGTGCAGATGTATTCTGGGCCGCCTTTAATGGATTAGGTCACGATGTAGCCTTTGAATATATTCCATATAGGGGAAAAGCTAAAATTGGAAAAATTTACAATGACCTAATAGATCAAGTCCATAACGGGGTATGCATATTATATAAACCAGTATTCTTTAATTTGTCATCAACATATATTGGGAAAGAAATATAACTTGTAATTTATTATTATCATTTGCATCAGGAATTTGATGCTGCAGTTGGAGATATAACAATCACAGCTAATAGATCTAAATATGTTGACTTCACGTTGCCATTTACGGATATTGGCCTTGCAACACTATCAAGAAACGCCAAAACAAGCATTTGGGTGTTTATGAAACCACTTAGTTCAGATCTTTGGATTGTGTCTGTTTGTTTCTTTATTTTGACTGGCATTGTTGTTTGGATACTTGAACATCAGACAAATGAAGAATTTCAAGGTTCAATAGCAGAACAAATCGGGACAACCTTCTGGTTTGCCTTTTCAACACTTGTTTATGCTCATAGTAAGCTCTAACACCCTGTTTTTATTGTGTGTGTGTGTGTGTTTTTTTTTTTTTTTTTTTTTTTTTTTTTTTTTTTTATTATTATTATTATTATTATTATTATTATTGTTATTGTTATTATTTATTACAGAGTATTATTATTATTATTATTATTTTGCCACAAACACATCTAAGTATAATCGTGAACATAAATTTAGTAAGAGCTAAACCATATGAAGTTTACGTTTTGAAAATTTCAGGGGAGAAGCTGCAGAGTAATTTGTCAAGATTTGTAGTCATAGTGTGGTTGTTCGTAGTGCTTGTGCTTGTTTCAAGTTACACTGCAACATTAAGTTCGCTATTAACTGTTGAACAAATTCAGTTAGCATCAAAGAGAGGGTCAATTGGATACCCTGTACAGGAAGCCCTTTTTAGGAACTTGAATTTTGAAGACACCAGGTTGAAGTATTATTCACGAGAGGAATATGCTGATGCTTTGACACGTGGCAGTAAAAACGGTGGTGTTGATGCAATTGTTACTGAAATTCCTTATATTAAGGAATTTCTTACACAATATCCATCTGGCTACTCGATGACCGTATCATCTGACCCTATCACCAATGGTTTTGGCTTTGTGAGTCTCTTCCTTCACTATACAATTCTTTAATATTAGCGTTAACATGGGTAAGAGGTCAAAGCAGGTCAATCTTTTGAACGGGATGAGAACTATACTACCGAATATAATAACAAATCCAAGTCTTTTTTTTTTTTCTTGATTAAAATGAGTTAGGAGGGTTTATGCATTAAACATACAATGTGGGTCACTTTTGACCCGTGCAACTACTTTGTTTAAGCTAATCTGATTCTTTACCTTCAGTTTGACCAGCTAAAGATAGAATGTAACTGGAATCGACCCATTAAGTCTTAAATAGGTCGAAATTTGAGTTAATGTGTTTAAGTTAAATTTGTATCCTTTGGCTTACGAAAATTTAACATTGTAGATAAAAGTCTATCTTAGTCAAATGTTAGTTATAAAAATGTGCAGGCATTCCCGAAAGGTTCAACGTTGGCCCCTGAGATGTCAATTCAGATTGCCAAATTACGAGAAGACGGGACTTTAAAGTTATTGGAGGATAAGTGGTTTAACAAACAATCAGATTCCGCAGCTGTGCCCAAAATTTTAAACCTTGAAGGTTTCCGTGGTCTATTTCTTATCAGTGGGGTTTCAATGGCATCTGCACTTTTCCTATACATGCTTTATTTTGTACATGAGAAAGTGCATTTCCAGTACACGATGCTGGCGGGTGGAAAGCTAGCATTCATCATGAGGTTTCTCATACCTAGATTCGCTAGTCTTCTTTAAAGAATTTGGCCCAAATTCGAATTACAACGTTCACATATATCTTGTATGAATTTGTATTTGTTGTTATTGCAGCACTAGTTATCCCCTTCCTTTGTTGGCTTGCACATACGCACCCCGATCGCATCAATATGATTAGCATAGGTTACAAATTATGAGGATTTGGCTGTTATGGGAGAGGATCAAATAGAAAGCTGGATCCTTTCTAAAAAGTCACCACGTGTTAACATGTGTCCCATTTTGTTTTGGGCGAGAGTATTGATGAACATTTGTATTTATTTATGCACATTTTGTATTGAGGAACATATTCTACTAATGTAACAGTTTCTAGTGATGAACATTTTATATTGATGAGAATTAAAAAAATATAATAATAATAATAATAATAATAATAATAATAATAATAATAATAATAATAATAATAATAATAAAAAATAAAATCTGATAGAATTCATGACAGCTATTTTTCATAACACACATTTTTTTATTCTTTGATGAACATAACAAACATTTTTGTTTTTTTCATAAACAATTTTGTGTCCTTAACATTTTTTGATGAATATTTATTTGATGAACAATTTTGTTTCTTCCACATTCTTTGATGAACAACTTCTTTGCTAAATTTTCTTTGATGGACACTTGATGAACAATTGCTTATTCAAAGTTTGTTCATCACAATTTGGATTTTTTCATCAAAAATTGAAACTTTTATGAACACATTCAAACTCTAAAATTCACAAAATAGCTTCAATGGGAGTATGGGACATTTCACCGAACAGGGCGAACACCTTATGTGTGTTTTCACAAAAACACATGATTTCTTTGAATCTTTATGAGAAAAACTTTTAAAAAACAAAAGATGAAGAATTGATGCAAGTATCCCACATTTAAAATTTCTTATAAGATATTTTGATTATGCAGTGTCCCAGAAATTAATAATCAAAATTGACATATTAATAATTGACCCAGCCTTTTTCAATCTAATCCCTTTATGACTAATCACCTAAACAGTCAAACACCTTTACAGGCAGTGTTAGTATATAAGCTTAGTCATAAAGAACTTACAGGAATTGCTGGGAGACAACCAGTCACAGAGGTTAAGCAGTTAGCTGCAAGATGACAAGCTTCTTCACAGTAATCAGAGAAAATGGCTGGGATCTCTATTTCGCTTATCAGCTCCTAAAAGTGCCATATAAAGTTATGAACTATATGCATAATAGGCGACAAACGGGCCAGTAAGACAGGCTGGATAACGGGTCAAAACTGGCACTTTTATACAGGTCTAGTTGACCCAAAGACGTTCATAAGCATATAAGAGGAATTGCCACCTATACTAGCATATGCACAAAGATATATCACACATACATCAAAGACATACAATAGTCGGTGACCAGCTTCTGTAAGCAGCGATACCAGCATTTGGGTCAATGATTAAGTCGGGAACAAATTCCTGTCCAATAAGAGGCAGGTCCACCTAAGAATTGCTATTAAGAATTTATCAAGTAAAATGCTAGTGTAATTAGGAATATATAACCTTGGTGACTTGTTCGTAGCGGTCATGATAATAACCTGAATGAAGCAGTTGTATTTGATCTGAATTCACCTTTGCCAGATTTGCAACTGCAATTTACTTCCATACCATGTGCATAGCTACAAAGACCAACTGTCTCGCCATCCCTAGAGAATTCTTAAGTATACCTCTACAAGGAGATAATCTACTTGGGAGACTCCAGGCCTTATCAGATCTTCCAATCAAATGAATAAATGATGAGATGTCATCTGTAATATAATCCAACTGTAACTTCATAATAAACTAACTACAAAAGCTAAGGACAGCCATAGAACTGATATATCATCAACAATGTTGCATGTAACATATTGTTCAAGATGTTCTACTTTTTACCCGAAATAAATTTAAAGCATTTTTTAAACATTTGAATAATAGTAATAATAATCAAAATCAGCATTTTTTGGGACGGAAAATGAGAAAATAAATGAAAATTTAAGAACTAAACGGAGCACATAACAACCTTGAATGGTCCAACGAAGTACTTGAGTCCCCGCAACTACATTCACAGACCCAGATTCCTAGACGGTGCATCCCTAACTTATCCAAGAATGAACACCTAGTCTCCAGCTTTCCGCAAACCTACAACATATCAACCATTTTACCAATTATGAGAACATTCTGGTTATGTGGCCAAAGCTTAACTCCCAAAAATAAGATTTAACACTACTTGTATCACTAAATATTGCACGTTTGTTACGAATTTCTAACAAATAAATTCTTTGAATATCAATCTACGAGTCGAAAGCCTCCCGCGAAAAACTAAAAGGGGAGTCATTAAGCAGCTCCACGGGACACATTTGTCATTTTAGCCTTCCACATTCTTCTTTATGAATACTCCAATGTGATATCTTAAACAAAATTTATAAGCACACAATCAGTTATAAGCATCAAATTAAGATAACCACGAACTGAACTAGTCATAAACGCATACTGAACAAAATTTTAAATGCACAAACTAGTGAAACACTTAATCTGTATTGGCAGAACACGTAAATCTATATTAAAAGATACTGCAGTGTGTGTTTATGAAGACAGATGAAAAAGCTAATACGTACATTCTTCTTTACGAACATCAAACTTATGATAATCAGATAGCACGACAAAGAAGAGTAATTAACTGACTGTAAGCATCAACTCGCACATTGGTTACATGTCAATCAAATTAAAGTAAACAAACTAACTAAAAGGGGTTGTGAAATGGGTCAAATATACATTTGTAGCTAAAAGAGAAATGTCTCAAATGTGCCAAACGGCCGAACGGGTGAAAGTTGTCCACGTCGATATATCCGGTCAAGACCCGGCTATATCCGGTTAAACCCGGCCAAGACCCGGATATTTAAGTTAGAGAGGGTAGTTGTGAATTAGCACTTAATTCACTATTTAATAAAACCTGATGATAAACGGAGCAATAAAATACGGCGCCGCATCCGTCGCAGCAGCGGTTAGGTTGGCCGGAGCAACGGCTGCAGCTTACTTTTCTGGCGCACTCCATTTTTTCCCGAAGGTTGTTACACACAGTTACTGTGTGTTTGTTTTTTTTAAAACATTTGTTCATTTTGCAACACATTGCACTTTTGCCCCGAAGGCAATTACATTTGCATATTTACTGATAAGATGTTTAAACAGGTTTGTACATTATGCATGTATTTTATGAAAGCATGCACATATTCAAGTTTTATTGGGTCATATGCAATTTTTCCTTAAATCAACAGAAATATCAGTCGTGCTAGAAAAAGTCAATTTAAATATAATAATAATAATAATAATAATAATAATAATAATAATAATAATAATAAAGTGATGTTTTATAAATAATAATAATAATAATAATAATAATAATAATAATAATAATAATAAGTTCAAGTATGAAGGCAATGGATACAACTTCGTCCCTTTTGCTTTTTCTACGTTTGAGGAACTTGAGGTGGAAGCTTTGAATACACTTTCTCGTATCAAGTCTATTGCCAGCAACCATTCTAATAATATTAAGAGTGGTGTTTTTATTTTTTCATCGAGTTAGTTTATGTATTCAAAAAGGAGTGGGAGCACAGATTGTGTTTAGACTCCCCTCCAATTTCATATAATTTCCATGTTTTCAATGAAAAGTGGTGGTTTTATAATAATAGTAATAATAATAATCCATTCTAAAAGTATACACTTTGGCTTTCAAACAAAAAAAAGTTTAGTAAGAGCCACAAGAAAATAGTTTATCTGTACGTTTTTTAAGGCCATGAAAAACATTTATGGTAGTTGTATGATTCAACTTCATTCTCAAATTGTATGTTGAAGTAACATGAGAATCAACACACCTATAACTATATTAAAACACTAGTTAGTTTCATACTAAAACCATATTAAAACACTAGTTAGTTTCATAATTTTCGTTTCTGAATACCTTCCATGTACATATCGGGGCAGGTTGAAACTCTAAATTTATATATCATACGTAAATGTGAAAAACAATTTTGTTAAGATACAAATCATCAAATGCCTAATGAAAATCCAAAAGGACCAAAACAAAGTATAATTTTGGACTATAAGCTAATGACTTAATGAAAGGATCAAAACTTTGTATCCCATCACGAGATAATGTGGTCAAATAAGAGATGAACTAAGGGTGGTCAGCTTATAAATGTAAAGCAAGTGTTTATGAAATTCGTAGATCAACGAGATTATGAAGTGAGGACAATTTAGAGATTAAAGCCAAGCATTCGATTTAATGCCTAAAAAAATCTTTATTTCTTCAACTGTTAGGGTGGTCAAGGGCTCATTTGAGGTATTGGAATTGTTTGAAAGGATACAAAAGGGTGGAAAATTTATTCGCTTAATCCTATGCTTCAAGTTGTGGTCATAATTTCTGGAAAGCATAATTGAAACATATTGTTTATCCCATTACAACTTGCAAGCAGCAGTCTGCAGTCGTATGATATTTTTCCCTTGTCTTCCAAGGAAGCCACTTATTTGAGCATGTAAGTTTAAGCATTTGTGTTTGTAAATATTATTTAACTTCTTGATGATCTCATTGCATTTGACCATATGCTGATTGTCTTTTATTAAATGAAACAAAGAAGTTTTCAATCAGTTGTGACGCTTAAACCTTGAGGGTGATGTATTTAGGATCTATTTAGACTTGACTTCAACTCATGAGATTAGTCAATGGCAAGTGAAATGACATAGAAACTACAGGGGAAAAAAAATCCTTAACGTATAATTGTACTTTTAGTGACAGGAGCCTTTTGCCAGTTTATCATTCAAGTATGGAGATCAAAAGCAGGAATTGCACAGATGCGTTGTTTTTAATATTTATGCTGATTTGCTTTCAGATATGCTCAAAAGCACAAGAAGATTCGTCATACAAGGAGATTCCGGTGGGAGTGATTCTTGATATGGGATCATGGGTCGGAAAGATTGTTCATAGCTGCATGACCATGGCACTATCTGACTTTTACACCTCTAACAACCACTACAAAACAAGGATAGTTCTCCACAGTAGGGATACGCATGGAGAACCATTGCATGCTCTATCCGCAGGTAAATAACTATTTCAGATTATGTTTGATATATACTTCCAAGATATAAAGGGTCAAACTAAAGCAAAGTGATACTTGCCATATCTAATTGGAGAAAAAATAGAGAGCAAACTATAACTAAAACTAGAATCAGAACAGGTCTAGTGTGGGGTGAGTATTTTTCGGTATAAGAATAGGTTTTTGGTGAACCAAAATTGGTTCGGTTATGGGCTGGTGTTTAGGCGTAGGTTGCAGTTGTTGGGCCGAATTAGGCGGGCTAGCATGTAGGGGTGTCCATCGGTTCGGTTATTGGGTTATTCGGTTCGGTTTGTTCGGTTAATTTTTTTTTCTTGGTCAAACCGAAAACAGAACCGAACCGAATTCAAATTTGATTCAACCGAAAACTGAACCCTATAACCGAAAACCGAACCGAATAACCTGAATTACATAATTTTAATTATTTTTGTATTTAATTATATATATTTTTAGAACATTTTTTTTTCAAGCTTAAATAATGTTATATTTATACTAAAAAAGACTTTTAGTGGTTATTTATATATATAAATACATAATATATATATATATATATATATATATATATATATATATATATATATATATATATATATATATATATATATATATATATATTTTTTTTTGGTTTTCGGTTTTTATTGCCAAACCCATATCCAAACCGATAACCAAATATTTAGTTCGGTTCGGTTCGGTTTTGACCAATTCGGTTCTGTTACGAATTCGGTTCGGTTTTTTTTGTTCGGTTCGGTTTCGGTTTTCGGTTATTGTGGATATTACCCGATCCGTGAATACCCCTACTAGCATGTAGCTGGAGAGGCATGCAGTTGAGTGTTTGGTGTATTGGTATTAAGTGGGCTGGAAAGTTGGGTCTTGGGTTGAGTGTTTAACGGGCTGGTGGGGTTAGTGGGTATTGGAATTAGGCTAGTTGGAGAAATTGGGGCAGTTGGTATATGTATGGGACTAGTGGGCTCAGTTGCTTGTGTGAGAGGGTCCGCTGGGAAGTACTAGGTGGAGGCAACAAATTGTTTAGTAAAAAAAATCATAAGACGGGGGAGATGTTAGTGTCATATAACCAAACGGAAATACATCCTCATCAAATTTGACATGGCGAGAATATTTTGTTTGTAACAAGGTTAAGGCATCGGTATCCCTGGTGGTTACATGGGTAACCAAAGAAGACACAAAGTGTGCATTGTGGTAGGAGTTTGTGTTCAACTTGAATGTAAGGATAGCAAAGACATCCAAACAGACGAAGGTTGTCGTATGTAGGTTTTGCTTTGTATAGTTTTGTGTGAGGAGTGGCTTTTTGAATGGTAGTTGAGGGCGAAATATTCAAAAGGTGAGTATGCTGGGCCTGCACTTGGGCCGAATCGTTGAACCAGAAGTCCTAGACGAATTGCTAACATGTTGGGAGGAATTGGGGAATATCTTGTTATAACCGTGGTTCACGAGAATATGTTGGTTTGACTAATTAGGTTGGAGGTCGATTAAGGTTGCTTATGTTGAGTGGCGGGTCCCATCATGATGCTATGATGTTTAATATGCAAAGTACAAGCAAGACATAAAGTAAAAATGGCAGAGAATAAGCAAGCAAGCTTTGGCAGTTTAGGATAGGTGTTTGGTTTGACACCGAATAAACAAAACCAAAACTAAATAAAACCGAACCAAAATCCTTAATTGGTGTGTGGTTTCTGTTGAAACCGAACCAAAGTATATAATCAGTGCTTGGTTTGTCGAATAAACTATATCTTTATAATTGATAACCCGTCATTCTAAATAACAATATGAAAAATCCTAAAATAGCTTTTAAAGTTGGTTTCGATGCTTTGAGATGGAATATTCAAGCTTTTTAATGACATCTAATAATTCGGAAGGCTTTTTGTCGAACAAAATTCTATTTTGTTTTGTTCTAATTTACTTCCGCTTAGTTACAAAACATTTTGGTTTGTTAGACTTAAGTTTTGTTTTGATTTACTTCAACACTTATGTGACCCGTTGATTTGTTAGTCTTATTTGAAGTTTAAGGTATTTATTATGACTTACTAATTATGTTATGAAGTCTTGAATTTGGGTTTCTTGGTTTAACCGAAACCATATCGAATTTTGATTTTGTGTATAGTTTGGTTTTATTTATTTTATAATTTGTTTGTTTTGGTTTTAACTTTAAATATTTTCAAACCGAGAAACTCGAATCATACAACTCAAAAACCGAGCCGATGAACATCCCTAGTTTAGGAGCCAAATGGAAAAGTGCAAGCTTTACAAGGCACTTCGGTATCAAGCAAAAAAAGTGCAAAAGTAAGCAAGTAGGCAAAAGCATTAATAGACTAGTGAAAAGATAATGTTGGGGCAGCGTGCATGCATGAAGGGATAGGCAAAACTGTAGAGGTGGTAAAACGGGTGGGCCGGGCGGGCACGAGACACGGTCCAAATGGGGTCGGGCCCGAAGGGCACGGGCTTAAACGGACACGGGCTTAAGTGGTAGGCAATAGGAAGCAGGTAGGCAAAAATTTGGTTTGGTAGTTTAGGGTAAAGGTCGACTGAGTTTTTAGTGGGATGGCTTTGATACCATATTAGGTATTGTAAAGTGCTTGATCATATTATTAATAATGTCCCCTATATACTTGATTAGAAAACTAATACAATGGGCTAATCCTTAACCAATAACACTTGGACCTCATAATCCATAAGGCTAATATGACATTCTAAAAGTTAACCGGACACTAAACTTGAAACGTTGCAAATTTTACGATTTTCTTGTTTTCCTGCCAGCTCTGGATCTATTGGAGAAGCAGAAAGTCCAAGCAATCATAGCTTCTGAGTCAGCAACCGAAGCAAGGTCTCTTGCAGGATTAGGAGACGAAGCAAGAGTACCTATTCTTTCTTTTTCACCAACTCCATCTTCCAACAAACATCCTTATTTCCTTCAAGTTTCACAAGATGAAACTACTCAATTTAAAGCCATTGCTGAAATGGCAGAATCGTTTAAATGGAAGAATGTCATTCTCATATGTGAGGACGCTCCAAATGAGATAGAAGTGGTGAAGTTTATAACTAATACCCTACAAGAGAAGAACATTTTTGTAACGTATATGAGCCTAATTTCAACCTCTTCCAGCAACGGACAAATTCATGAAGAGCTTCACAAGCTTTCAGCTATGCAAGCAAATATATACATCATGCATGCTTGTCATTCTCTTGCATCTCGTGTTTTATCAAAAGCAAAATATTTAGGATTGATGGATGCGGGATACAAATGGATTATCACGAGTAAAACTATGGACTTTTTTAACTTCATGGATGGTGAAGTTGTTGAGTCTATGCAAGGTGTGGTGGGTTTTAGATCGTATGTTCCAGAGTCGATGGATCTTCACAATTTCACATTGAAATGGAGAAAGGAACGTCATGCTATGAACCCTTTGATGGAGCTCAAGAAAATAAACCCTTATGGTGTCTGGGCATATGATGCAGTTTCAGCACTAGCAATGGCTATTGAGAGGACACAAACATCTAGCAAAATTCCAAGGGATACATCTCTTATGGATCAGATGTTAAGAATCTCATTTCGTGGTTTGGCTGGTACTTTCCAACTTATGAATGGTACGATGAGTACACAAGTCTTAGAAATAATAAACGTGATAGGTAACAGCGAGCGAAGGGTTGGGTTTTGGACAAAGGGTGTTGGTTTAACCAGGAAGATTGATAAGCTAAATTCAATTCCTGATATCATCTGGCCTGGAGGTATCTCGACTAATCCACATAGGATGCTACAAACGAGCAGAAAAACCCTCAGGATCGGCCTTCTAGCGATTAATAGAACAGGGAGACTTTTTCAAGTGAGTCATGATGATCAAACTAATTCAACTATCGTTTCAGGGTTTTGTACAAAAGTATTCGAGGCCGCCTTTAATGGATTACGTAGCGATGTAGCCTTGGAATATATTCCATTCACGCGTGGCACTTACGATGACCTTATGGATCGAGTCCATAACAGGGTATGCATATTATATAAACCACTATTCTTTGTCATCAATTTATATTGGGAAAGAATTATAACTTGTAATTTATTATCATTTGCATCAGGAAATTGATGGTGCAATTGGAGATATAACAATCACAGCTAATAGATCTAAATATGTTGACTTCACATTGCCATTTACGGATATTGGCCTTGCAATACTATCAAGAAACGCCAATACAACAAGCATTTGGATCTTTATGAAACCACTTAGTTCAGATCTTTGGATTGTGTCTGCTTGTTTCTTTATTTTGACTGGCATTGTTGTCTGGATACTTGAACATCGGACAAATGAAGAGTTTCAAGGTTCAACAGCAGAACAAATCGGGACAACCTTCTGGTTTGCCTTTTCAACACTTGTTTATGCTCATAGTAAGCTCTACCACCCTGTTTTAGTATTTTTTTGCCACAAACACATCCAAGTATAATGGCGAACAGAAATTTAGTAAAAGCTAAACCAATTTAAGTTTAGTTTTTGAAAATTTCAGGAGAGAAGCTGCAGAGTAATTTGTCAAGATTTGTAGTCATAGTGTGGATGTTCGTAGTGCTTGTGCTCGTTTCAAGTTACACTGCAACATTAAGTTCACTATTAACTGTTGAACAAATTCAGGCAGCAACATTGAGAGAAACTCAGTCTATTGGATACCCTTATGGCCCTGTAAAGGGAGCCCTTAACACCTTGGGTTTTAAAGACACATGGTTGAAGCATTATTCTTCACCAGAGGAATATGCTGATGCTTTGACACGTGGCAGTAAAAACGGTGGTGTTGATGCAATTGTTGCTGAAATTCCTTATATTAAGGAATTTCTTGCAATATATCCATCTGGCTACTCGATGACCGTACCTGTAACTATCACCAATGGTTTTGGCTTTGTGAGACTCTTAACTATACAGTTCTTTAATATTATGTTAACATGCATTAAACATACAATGTGGGTCACTTTTGACCTGTGCAACCACTTTGTTTAAGCTAATCTGTTTCTTTACCTTCAGTTTGACCCGCTAAAGATAGAATGTAACTGGAATCAACCCGTTCAATCTTAAATAGGTTTCTTTAAAAAAGATATATATAATAAAATAAAATCTTAAATAGGTCGAAATTTGAGCTAATGTATTTAAGTTACATTTGTTTCCTTACCTTTAGTTGCATGTAACTGGCTTAAGTTAAATATGAAAACTTGACATTGTAGATAAAGTCTATCCTAGTCAAATGTTAAATATAAAAATGTGCAGGCATTCCCGAAAGGTTCAACGTTGGCCCTTGAGATGTCAATTCAGATTGCCAAATTACGAGAAGACAGGACTTTAAAGTTATTGGAGGAGGAGTGGTTTAATAATCAATTAGATACCGCGTCTGCGCCCAAAGTTTTAACCCTTGAAGGTTTGCGTGGTTTATTTCTTATCAGTGCGGTTTCAATGGCATCTGCGCTTTTCCTATACATGCTTTATTTTGTACATGAGAAAGTGCATTCCAAGGACACGATGCTGGCGGGAGGAAAGCTTGCATTCATCATGAGGTTTCTCAAACCTAGATTCGCTAGTCTTGTTTGAAGAATATAGCCCAAATTCGAATTACAACGTTCACATATATCTTGGTATGAATTTGTATTTGTTGTACTGCTGTACTAGTTATCCCCTTCCTTTGTTGGCTTGTATTGATGAACATTTGTATTTATTTATTTTCTGTTGATGTTGATGAACATTTTGTATTGATGAAACACAAAAAAACTGAACAAACATTTTTTTTCATAAACAATTTTGTACGTCCTTAACATTCTTTGACGAACAACTTCCATGTAAAATCTAAAAATCACAAAATAGCTTCGATGGGACATCTCATTGAACACCTTATCAAACACCTGATTTCTTTAAAATTTCATGAGAAAAACTTAAAAAAAACAAAAAAGATGAAGAATTGATGTTAATTTAGGGTTTGTTGATCACAAGTTGTCATATTAATTCACTGCTTGCATTATCTGGTGGTGTCTTTTTTCTTACATGATTTCCATTGCGATGAAAATATCCCTCTATTCCCATGATAAGTGTTAGAGTTTGACAATCAATATAACACATTATGCGGAAGCTAGGATCAAGTATAACACGTATAAAGATTAACTAAAACATAAATAGTAACGTACCCGATGCACTTCAATAAACCTTGAATCTTGTGTAAATTAGATCAATGATAAACCCCTTACCGTTTTGTTTATCGATCTCTTGATAATTACTATAGTGAGTAATTACCTCGTTCTTGTACACACAAACTAATACCGAATTAAAGTAATTACAAGATTAAACACAAGATTGATTTTTGTTATAAAAAAAAAATTCGATCCAAACCCTTAGGGTTTAGGTTCGATCGGCCAAGGAGAAAACAAGAGGGGAAAAACCAAACTTAGGGTATTGTGTGTGCACAAAAGGTGTGAATGAATGACCCCTAGATTTGTTTATATACTAGATGTAACTTGGTGACCAAGAAAGAAGCATGGGTCGATCCCCTTGGGCTAGGGTCGACCGGCCATGCACCCCTCAAGGGGTTTCCGGATCCTTCTTGTCTTCCAAATTACATTCTAGTCCCTTTCCTTATTATTTAACGATAGTTAGTCCATACGTTTAATCACAAATGATCATTAGTCCTTATACTTGTGTTATTAATAAATATACATAACAATTAATATTTATTAATCTTTAATTCTCGTTTGTAATGTGTGCAATCCCGATGTCTCGGGTTCGATACTAGTCATTTATATATTAATATTTATACGTAACTTTTAACAGCTCCCACTCGTATATCTATTAATAGTAAAATGACATTGGTTGGCGTCTTGCAACACTCCAATGCCCCCAGTTCGACTCGAGCTAGGTTTCCTGGAAAACCTTTAATGATTCATCATTATAATTATCCTTTTGTTTCTAATACTACATTTAATAAAGATGTGAGATTCTTTATTAACATTCTGTTTCTCGTTTCTTTATGATTGAACAAAATTACCAAAACATCTGAACGTATTCCAGATAGACTTTGGGCGTGGCCACGCAAACATTTTGTCAACCCTACGAGGGGCCCAGCAGTATTAAACTTCTGAACAAATCAGAAGGAACAAATTCTCTCTTGACTACAAGAATAACCCATGAACTTCACAACACTTCTGAAAACAACCCTTATAACTTCCAATTACGGTAAGTGGTAGATTGTCTCACAAAAATGCACTACATCCATGCCACTTATCTGGTATCTCAAGTCTGAGGATAACTTTAAATATGATTCTCACAATAAATTTTAAATCATATTGTTGGGATAAGTCCGATACTCAATTCATTGAATATCATGTGCTACGCATCAACATACTTTCAAGTATATCATTAACCAATACTCAAAATTGTCTTAATTTAATGATATTCCCATATCATTAATCGACAACGGACAATTTAGAATAAAAAATTATTCATGGATCTTAAACATGCAAATATATGATATATTATTAAGACAATGATTGAATAAACATAAACAATATTTTATTTCATTAAAATAATAATTGTACATTACATCCCTTATCCAAATACTAATCACAAATGGGCATGAAACTTTAAGCTAATCTAAGTCCTATTCCTTCAGCATGCTTGTAAAGCTTGGTGCCAGGTAAAGGCTTCGTTAACTGATTTGCTAAGTTTTCATCTGTGTGAACTTTGAGCATTTCGATTTCACCTATTTCGACTTGTTCTCGAACATAGTGATGCTTAATCGGGAAATTTCTGGTGCCTTTCATGATTCCAGGTTCATTGGCAAATGTAATTGAAGCTGAGTTGTCGCAACACATTTTTATAGGTCGTCGAATCGAAGGCATAACCCCAAGCCCTGAAACATACTTCCTAATCCAAACAGCTTCCATTGCAGCTTCTGAAGCAGCTATATACTCACTTTCTGTAGCAGACATCGCTAGTACACTCTGCTTTCTGCTCCTCCAATCCACAGCTCCTCCATTAATGACAAAGACATATCCCTTCCGAGACTTCGTATCATCTTTATCACTTTTCCAAGAAGCATCGCAGTAACCTTTGTAACATCAAGTTCTGCAGATGGAGTACCCCCATAAACTAAGAACATCTCTTTAGTAGCCCTAAGGTACTTAAGAATATTCTTAACAGCAGTCCAGTGTTTTTCACCCGGATTCTGCTGATATCGACTGGTTAAATTCTGAGCAAACGCCACATCAGGCCTTGTGCTTTTCACCGCATACATAATAGATCCCACAGCTGAAGCATAAGGGACTCTCTTCATGCGTTGCACCTCTTCAGGTGTTGAAGCACAAACTATCTCGCTCAAGCCATGTTGCTCTTGCATCGACAAATATCCCTTTTTGGAATTTTGCATATTGAATCTCTTCAATATTTTATCAATGTAAGCACTTTGTCTTAATCCAATTAATCGCTGAGATCTATCTCTATATATCTTGATTCTCAGAATAAATGCAGCTTCCCCTAAATCTTTCATAGAAAAGCAATTTCCAAGATATGCCTTAACCTTTTGCAAACTTGGAATGTCGTTCCCCATGATCAATATGTCATCAACATATAAAATAAGGAAAACCACATTACTCCCACTAGCTTTGTGATATACACATGGCTCATCAAGATTTTGAGTGAATCCATACTTTTTAATTTCACTGTCAAATCTTTTATTCCATTGTCGTGATGCCTGCTTTAATCTATAAATGGATCTTTTAAGCTTGCATACACGATTTGGGAATTCTGGATTCACAAACCCCTCAGGCTGCGCCATATAGATGTCTTCATCTAGGCGACCATTTAAGAAGGCGGTTTTGACATTCATTTGCCAAATCTCATAGTCATAGTAAGCGGCTATGGCTATAAGAATCCTAATGGCCCTAATGTCAGCTACAGGAGAAAAGGTCTCCTCATAGTCAACACCAAAAGTTTGAGTATAGCCTTTAGCTACCAAACGGGCCTTATAGGTGTGTACAATGCCATCCATATTAGTCTTTTTCTTGTAGAGCCATTTACTCCCAACTAACTTGGCACCCGGAGGTAGGTCTACTTCTTCTCAGACTTCATTGTCTTTCATGGATTGCATTTCCCCATTCATAGCTCCCTGCCATTTTTCCTTTTCAGGAATATTCATGGCAGCTTTATAACTTGTAGGTTCATCAAGATCCCCTATCAAGTTGTCATCACACTCCATGTTAAGACATAGACGTGTAGGAGCCTTCACAGGTCTAGATGACCTACGAACGGGAACCACTTCAACTTCAGGTGGAGGACCTAAACTTTCAGGTTCCACAGGAAGTTGGCTAGTGTTTTTAGAAGGTGCTACATCTTCATGATCGTCTTCCAGGTCATATACTCTCCCACTGAATTCTTGAGATATGAGCTCCTTTTCTAAGAAGTCTCCATACCTTGCAACAAAAACTTTGTTTTCAGGTGGGTAATAAAAGTAGTAACCCATAGTTTCCTTAGGGTATCCTACAAAGATGCACTTCATAGATCTTTGTTGGAGTTTGTCTGCTGAGTCACGTTTAACATACGCCTCACAACCCCAGACCTTTAGATAAGACAAGTTAGGAGCTTTTCCAGTCGATAACTCATATGGTGTCTTATCCACCTTCTTTGTTGGAACCATATTAAGAATGCGAACCGTAGATTCCAAGGCATAATCCCAAAACGAGTAAGGAAGAGTTGTTAGATTGAACATAGATCGTATCATATCTTGCAATGTACGATTCCTTCTCTCAGATACACCATTTTGTTGTGGAGTATATGGAGAAGTAAGGTGCTGGACAATTCCCTCCTTTGCTAAGTAATCTATCAACTCCTGACTCAGGTATTCACCACCTCTATCAGATCGAAGAGCTTTAATCTTCTTTCCAAGTTGCAACTCTACTTCTGTTTTAAACACTTTGAATGTTTCAAACACCTCATGTTTATGTTTAAGTAAATAAACATAACCATAACGGCTGTAATCTTCCGTAAATGTTAAGAAGTAACTTGCACCTCTCCTTGACACATGTCTAAGTGGTCCACACACATCTGTGTGAATTAGACCAAGTAGATCATTAGCCCTTTCAATCCTATTTTTAAAGGGTTTCTTTGTCATCTTCCCAGCAATGCAAGATTTGCACTTATCAAATGATTCATCATTGATCTTTTCTAAAAGCCCATTATGTTGCAGCTTTTTCATGCGATCTTTGCCAATGTGAGCAAGTCGACAATGCCAAAGATAAGACGAATCCAGACCATTCTTGATTCTCTTATTATTGATGCTATACATTGAATTATTTAAAAAAAAAGCATTATCATTATCATCATATCAATTTCAAACACACCATTCACAGCAATAGCATTAAAATAAAAAAACACCATTTAAAGAAACTGAAATTCCATTGCTAGAAAAAGTATGATGAAAACCAAGGTTCAACAAACATGAAAATGAAATCACACCTCTAACAATTGACGGTGCATAATGACAATTATTTAAAGATAGTACTAAGCCCGAAGGCAACACTAAATCAAAAACTCCTATAGCTTCAACTCCTGCATGCGCTCCATTACCCACGTGCAAGAATTGTTGTCCATAGGCCAGCTTTCTCTCAACTCTAAACCCCTGCAAGGTATTGCAAATATGAATGCCACATCCCGTATCATATACCCATGAATTCAATTTAGGAGTAAGAGTGAATAATTCAATCATAAAGAACGCACCTGATGAACTGGGGTTACTAGCTTCATTCCCCCGCTTCTTGAGTCGCAAGTCATGAATGTAGAGAGGGCAATTCCGCTTGCAATGGCCCTTTTCATGACAATGGTGACAAGCCTGATCCTTCTTGTTTGGCGGATTCACCTTGTTCTGCTTAGGCTGACTTTTCTTCACCTTGGGTTGAGGTTGATAGGCCATGACCTGCTTGCCTTTATCACCTTTCCCCTTACCTTTGTTCACATGCGATTTCTTCTGGATTCTCCCCCCTTGAATAGCCAACACTTGCGGGGTAGGAGCCTTGACCTTGGCTGGTAGACTTTTCTCATAATCAACAAGCAGTGCGAGTAATTCTGAGACTGTCTTCCCCGAGCAGTGCATGTTGAAATTCTTTATAAAACCAGCAAAGTCCTTATTAAGGGCCCTGTTGATCAAGTGCACTTGCACATTCTCGGGGTAACCAAATCCAATTCTGTGAAGCTGATCAAAAGATTCCTTCATCTCAGTCACATATTCTTCAACTGGTTTACCATCACCATGCTTGCAGTTGTGTAGCTTGTCAAGTTCATCATACAATTCAACTGCGGGAGCTTTCTCATAAGATTGCCGAAGTACTTCAAGCATATCATTTGGGAAAAAGTACTCAAACTTCTTTTGTAACTGAGCACTCATGCTAGTGAGCATTAAACAAGCAACCTCATTAAACTTAGCATGTTTCTCCCTCCACTCAGCCTTAACTGCTTCTGTTGCATCAGCAGCAGGCTCAGTTGGACATTCCTTGGTCAAGTAATTGAGCTTGCTGGCCACCTTCAAGACAATTCTGAGCGAACGGTGCCAATCATTGAAATTCTTTCCAGTCAATTTTTCTCTCTCAAGATGACTCTTGAAAGCAGAAATCACAGTTGGGGTATCGGGTTGAGCCATATCTACAGATAAAAGTTCAAACATTAGTATTTTCGATAATAAATATCTTCAAGAAAATAAAATACCCATAGGCTATATTCATATAACCACCAAAATTTACTTGAAAACCTAGGATCCAACTTTACATAGTTCCACCACATCAGTTGATCTGCTAGTGGTGAAAGTACAAAAGATGGTAATCTGTCGAACAATAATTGGCAAACAAGATTTCCAATTCCTAGATCATTATGGGATTACATCAAATTGATTCATCAATTTGCCTTGTAAGCATGTTTCATCCCATCTCATGCCTTAAGTTCTAGGTCTCACGCACAACTTAATTAAGTCGTCTACCTTAAAAACTGTAAAATTACAATTATGGTCTCACACACTAAAAGAATTTTACCTTGTTATAATAATTTAGCCTAGGTCTCACATTTACTAAATTAAAATTCCAAGTGTTCCTTATAGATAGATGGCATGTAACTTAAATTTTAAGGGTATTCGATTTTGATATGTGAATCAAAATATGTATAAAGATGCATGCACTCATCTTTATAGCATAATTTTCAAAACCTTTTTATTACCAATTCGTGAAATTAATACACAAAGTTTTACTTGAGGTTTAAAAAACCCTAAGATGACTTTCTACAATTATGATTTTAAAAAGTAATTCGTTTAAGACATATTCAAGATTGTGATAACCAAGGCAGACTCTAAGGCTCTTTTCTAAGCCTTCAAATCATGGTTATGAATCAAGTCTTAAAAGAGTTAATTTTAAAAGCATATTTGTACAAAACATCAATCAAGAAAAAATCTATGGATTCAATCTCAAAACATGTAATAAAGTATGAATCTTGCTAGTCTCGCCTTGGAGCAAATTACCGTGCGAAGCGAACCGTTGTTGGCATCTAAGACTCCGCAAGATTCAATCTTTATCACTTAGGGTTTCACCATTATTAGTACGTATTATTTTCTTTATGAAAATCACCCTTTTTATTGCTTACAACAAGTCCAACAATTAAGAAACAATAAAAAGACAAGTAATTTAAAGAAAAACATAACAACTAATAATAATAATAATAGTGAAACAATAAGCCACATGCAAACCTTGTTAAAAAATATCCTAATAAAATCAATTCTAGGTATAATAATGCATGTAATCAACTAAGGCCTTCTCCTCTTAATGGAGGAGAGCCACATGCATTGACGAATCAATTGCGTAGGCCAAAGCCAATATACACACCACATAGCATATAAATTGATTTTAATATATATTAATTGGAGTCTTCCCCAATTTAAGATCTATATAAAAACATGTGACAAAAATTAAAACAAACAAGATCCATGACTAACATGCATGTTTCGTCATGGATTAATCCTAACAATTAGCACATAGGTCACAAGTACGTTCACATAACCGGTTAAAGACCTAGGGTTTCTAGTGATTACAATTTAATCAAGTAAACCACAAACCCGAATTAGGGTTTTATGTGGAAATCGACCCCCCCCTAAAAAAAAATTAGGGTTAGGGTTTAAATTTTAATAAAAAAAATTTAAAGAAAACCCTAGATGAAAAACATGTATCTAAAACAATTAAAGATCCAATTTTCATTATGTTTTAGTAATCAATTACATGTTATACATGGCTCGTGATGCCACTGTTAGAGTTTGACAATCAATATAACACGTATAAAGATTAACTAAAACATAAATAGTAACGTACCCGATGCACTTCAATAAACCTTGAATCTTGTGTAAATTAGATCAATGATAAACCCCTTACCGTTTTGTTTATCGATCTCTTGATAATTACTATAGTGAGTAATTACCTCGTTCTTGTACACACAAACTAATACCGAATTAAAGTACTTGCAAGATTAAACACAAGATTGATTTTTGTTATCAAAAAAAAATTCGATCCAAACCCTTAGGGTTTAGGTTCGATCGGCCAAGGAGAAAACAAGAGGGGAAAAACCAAACTTAGGGTATTGTGTGTGCACAAAAGGTGTGAATGAATGACCCCTAGATTTGTTTATATACTAGATGTAACTTGGTGACCAAGAAAGAAGCATGGGTCGATCCTCTTGGGCTAGGGTCGACCGGCCATGCACCCCTCAAGGGGTTTCTGGATCCTTCTTGTCTTCCAAATTACATTCTAGTCCCTTTCCTTATTATTTAACGATAGTTAGTCCATACGTTTAATCACTAACGATCATTAGTCCTTATACTTGTGTTATTAATAAATATACATAACAATTAATATTTATTAATCTTTAATTCTCGTTTGTAATGTGTGCAATCCCGAGGTCTCGGGTTCGATACTAGTCATTTACATATTAATATTTATAAATAACTTTTAACAATAAGTGTATAATGCAACTTATAGTAATTCATATTGAAAAAAGAAAATTTGTTTTCTTTTTATAAACCTTATTCCTTAATACTAAAACATTTGTTCATGGTCATTTAGCAAAACTGTTGAATCCCATTGCAATGAAAATACCCCTCTATTCCGATGATAAGTGTATAATGCAAGTATCCCGTGTTCAAAATTTCTTATACGATATTTTGACTATCAAATTTATGTATGCAACAAACCCTTAAATTATAGATCATAATTGACACATTAATAATTGACCCAGCCCATTTCAATCTAATCCCTTTATGACTAATCACCTAAACAGTCAGTGTTAGTCATATGGAATTGCTGGGAGACAACCTGCAAGATGACAAGCTTCTTCACAGTAATTGGAGAAAATGGCTGGGATATATATTTCGTTTATCAGCTCCTAAAAGTACCATATGTTGGAAAATTTAGTGCACTTGAGGGATTAATTCACACCTGGTAATGGGTTTAGAGGTACGGAGTGTACACTCATTTGGTCACTGAATTCCCTGACTCAATAGTGGTTGCTAGTAGAATCTGTTTCTGCTAGTAGAATCTGTTTATGCTAGTAGAATCTGTTTCTGCTAATCTGATTCTGCTGATGGTTGTTTCTGCTGATCTAATTCTGCTGATGGTGGATTCTGCTAGTAGATTCTGCAGCTAGAATGATTCTGCTGATGGCATCAGTTTATTCTGCTGCTCGTTTTTAACCACTGATTCCTACGATTATGAAAAATATTATGATATAATTAATGGGCCATTAATTATCCATAATTCCATGGGTTAG
>JARVZY010005704.1:0-28849 GCA_030686995.1 Artemisia argyi | reverse complement strand
TCCCTTTTATACGTTAATGTAATCTTTTCTAATTCGTCATCAAATTGACTTAGTGGACACCATGCCGCAACGCCACGGCTCAAGCTATCTAAAACCTTGATTTAGATTGATTTAATCTTTTGTTTTGCACATTTTACACTCTTGTATAGCAGCGGTTCCCAAACAAATACGAGTATATATTTTTGGGATTAAAGGAAGGATTATTCTATATTAATTAGTAGAGTAGTGATCCCTTACAAAGTGATAATATATTAAAAATGATAGAAAGCCACTCACAATGTGACATGTGTCCCACTAAATTTATCCTCCTCCCTCCATTTTTCTTATAATTTTCAATCAAAGGGCATTTAAGTCATTTGCATTTTTTAATTTCACCTTGAACTTCAAACGCACATAACTCTCAAATGACAAATTTTTACGAAAAATCGATTTCACCATAATTTTTAAAATTTAATTATATTTAATTTGATATACATTTTTATATATAATTCGCAACTTTTTTTGTTTTGGATTTTAAGTGGGTTATGATTTTCTTGATATTTTTGGCATATTCGACCTTATTTTTTTCTAACTTAAAGGTTGAATTACCCATAATTTAAAACATGAAAGTTGTAGATTGTTGTTCGTTGTTTACCCAAATATTTGAATCACTCAATTTCGATATCATATGAGTGAGATATCGCATTTTAAAAATGATGTTTTAAATATATCTAGTGCACACAAGGTGTTTGATAAAATGCTTAATAGAGATTTTCTTTATAAAAGTACATTTAAATGAACTAATTGGTGTACCACAATATATTTTTAGTTATTTACTCATTGTGTATAAGCAAATTAATGAAAAAAGTATTGATGAACAACGTGATCTAACTGATGAACAAGACTAACTGATGAACTCTAACTGATGAACAACGTGATTTTATTTTTTGAAAACTGATAAACAACATGATTCTTTAAAAAAAAACTGATGAACAACGTGTTTTTTATTTTTGGAAAACCGATGAACTAATGAACAACGGGATTTTTTTTAGAAAACTGATGAACAAAACTGACTGATGAACTCTAACTGGTGTACAAGACTAACTGGTGAACTAATGAACAACGCGCTTTTTTTTAGAAAACTGATAAATAACGTGATTTTTTTTTTTAAAACTGATGAACATTATTATGTAACTGATAAACAACATTAAATAAAATAATTATGAACAACACTTTTTATTGATGAACAATGTTTTCTTAAGATCTAACTGATGAACATTATGATATATTTTTTTTACAAAACTGATGAACTGATGAATATTATGATATGTTTTTTTACAAAACCGATGAATTGATTAACATTATGATTTATTTTTAGAAAACTGATGAATTGATTAACAACGTGATTTTTTGTTAAAAGAAAACTAATGCAAAGATTAATTGATGAACAAAACTAACTAATGAATAAGATTAATGATGAACAAGGCTAATTAACAAAGCTAATTGATGAACAATATTAACTAATGAACAAAAAATTTATGATAAACACTAATGAACATTGTTTTGGTTAGTGACATCATGGACCAGTGTGCAGTATCAATTGTTTGTAACTTTTTTTAAGCTGTCATTTCCTAATCTTAATCATACATATGCAAAAACAAAACAAAATTTATTTATATATACAACTCACCTTTCAAGTCAAGACATACATGAATAATATCGACAAATCAATAGTTTAAATAGTAAAACTAGCAACGTGTAAAGAATCACATTTCCAGTTGTAATAGTTACATACAAAGTTAGCATTAACTAGTTTGGTACCCGCGCGTTGCTGCGGGAATGTTGTGTTTAATCTAAACTCGAAACGAAACGGTCAATTTTTTTTTTGAAGGACTAACTATGCAAAAGATCGATAACCGCGAGTACTATTTTTATAAATAATTTCTGGAAATAGTATAGTTTTTTACATAAAATCCTCTAAAGTTATCGGAATTTTGCAAAGTTAGTCCTTAGGGAATTTTGCAAAATTTTGTGGTCCATGTGTTTCGATTACAGGAACATATGGACCACAAAATTTAAGGATAACATCGTACAAAAAGTTAGTGGAAAAAGCGAGATTGTGGTGGGAGTGTGGGGAGAGGAAGAAGAAGTGTGGTGTTTTTCATACGTGGAAATATTTTTAACTCACAAAAAATGAATAAACCGGGGACCGGTTGGGAGGGTGGAAAAACACTTACAAAAAAATAAAATAGTCGAGTTTAAGTGGTAGAAAGGCTATTTTTTTGTACGCTACACTAAAGTACTTTTCGTGACAAGTATAATACCTAATTTGTTTCTTATACATTTTTTGATGAGCAACTTTTTGCCACATTTTCACTTTGAAAAGTTTTAGTCATTTTTTATAAGGACGGCGTCTTCACTTTCGAAAAGACTGGGATTGTGCTTGCGATTTTTAAGCATACAAAAAATAATAATATACGTTTATTTTAGTAAGGTGGCGGTTAGAGAAGGATTTTTGCGTGTAAAAATAGTTTGAAATTCACAGTAAGTCGGTCATCATACACAAATCTTCTTATAAATAACGACCAAATCAAAAATTCGCATGCAAAACCAAACCTAAACACATTACGCACAAATCGTAAAACAAATAACCCTTTTTATATATCTAACCGATCATCATCATCTACATATGGTAGTATATACCGTAAAACTGTAATAAGTCAAAGCGATTATATATAATATGAGGATGATTGTAAAAGGTGGTGTTTGGAAAAACACAGAAGATGAGATTCTTAAAGCTGCTGTTATGAAATATGGTGAGAATGAATGAGCTCGTCTATCGTCGTTACTTGTTCGAAAAGGTGCGAAACAATGCAAGGCTCGTTGGTACCAATGGCTACATCCTTCTATTAAAAAGGTATGCATGCATGATATGATATTATGATGCATTTATTTATTTACTTTATGTTTGTTTCAAGTTAATATATAAGTGAGGATATTAGATATCTTGTAAAGAGGTCGATAATTGGGTTCATGCTTTGGGTCGTATATCCTAACAAATAATTATTTTTATACAAAACAAAGCAAATCCAAACACTATGCAATGGATGATAATCAGGACCCAAACACCCCTTAGCTTATACATGTTTCTTGCTCATTAAAAGAGACTAGCTTCTTCTTCTTCTTCTTCTTCTTCTTCTTCTTTTTATGTTATTCTTGTACATGATCTTTGTAGATATGTGAATTGTAGCTTATTCGACCAAGATACATCTCCAACGGTGTAACCTTTATTTTAAAATTGTCACTTAACTGCATCAAAACCCAAGTGTCTAAGGAACAATGAAGGTAACACAAGTGATCATGAACCACAACTATGGGATTATTTTATGTTCATGTAGACAATATATAAGGAAAAGCTATCTTTGAATGTGCTTTTAGATAAACATTACAAACTTCTTAAGTTGCCGTATGCGTAAGAAATATGTGGATAAAATCTTGTCTAGGAATGCCATGCTCAACCTGAATCTTTTCAAGGGCTAATCTCAATTTCACATACTTTAGGCCAGTGAATACCATCTTTGTCATATCTAGAGTATGTACGTCTAGTCTAATACTTGTGTAATTCTTTTTGATCAACTTTGTCTACTTTTGTTTGAACTTTTCTAGTTTCGGTTATCTACCAGGTTATGCTATGATCAAGTTTGTCTACTTTTCTTTCCGTTTTGCCATTTTGAAGCTCTTTGCACGACATAATCTAACTTCTTTTTTATAATTTATACAGATTGAGTGGACCAGACAAGAAGATGAGAGGCTACTTCATCTTGCTAAGCTCGCGCCAAGCCAATGGAGTACAATCGCCCCGATTGTTGACCGCACCCCATTCCAATGCCTTGAGCGTTATGAGAGACTCCTCGATGCTGCTTGTGCTAAAGATGGAACTTATGAAGCCGGTGATGATCCGAGAAAGTTGCTTCCTGGAGAGAATGATCCAAACATGGAATCGAAGCCTGCTCGCCCTGATCCAGTTGATATGGACAAAGATGAAATAGAGATGCTTTCAGAAGCACGGGCCCGCTTAGCAAACACTAGAGGCAAAAAGGCCAAAAGAAAGGCCCGTGAGAAGCAACTTGAAGAGGCTAGAATGCTTGTGTCCGGACAGAAGAGGAGAGAAATGAAAGCTACAGGAATCGATTATATGCGGAGTAAAAGGAAGATTAAGAAGATTGACTACAATGCTGAAATCCCTTTCGAAAAAAGGCCACCTGCCGGTTTTTATGATGTGACTAATGAAAGTTCCGTTGTAGATCAGCCTAAATTTCCTACCACGATTGAAGAATTAGAAGGTCAAAGAAGGGCCGATAAGGAAGTGCGATTGAGAAGACAAGATGTTGCAAGGAACAAAATTGTACAAAGGCAGGATGTGCCATCAACTATAATCAAGACAAACAAAATGAATGATCCAGAAACTGTTAGAAAAAGGCCAAATATGAACCTTCCAACACCACAGATTCCAGATTATGAATATCGCACAAAACTCAAGCATGCAAGGCAAGCTGATGTGAGACGAAATTTGCTTTCAGGTTTGACTCGTCTTCCACAGCCCAAGAATGAATATCTGATAACTGTCCAACATGCTCCTGAAGATGATGAAGAACCAGAGGAGAAGACGGAAGAGGATATGTCTGACAGAATTGCTCGGGAGAAGGCTGCAGTCCTTTAGGACTGGTTACTAAACCAATGTCGAAGTATTGATTAGTTGGCTAAAATTGGTTGCGAAAGTATAAAAAAGAAACCGAAGTGTTGTATGATTTGGCTCATTTTGACGACCCTGTGAAATATAATTATACCATCAATGTTAATATGTCGGGTAGCCCGATACTGAAACTTGTGCTATCAATGTTTGTTATTCTTTCTCTTCTTATTACTGTGTTCAATTTTTATGCTTTAGATTAGTTGTGTCCTTGTTTTTTGAGTTTCGATTGAACGATCTTCCACTGGTATTCGATTACTTGATAATCCAAGTTCCAATTAATTTTTCAGTGTCTATCTTTTGATTAGTTGACACGGTCCAGACCAGTTTAAACCAAACCGTCTAGTTATCAGTTTGGATTTTCACCAATTCTGGTTTGAGTCACAGTCCAAAGCGGTTCAGTCTGGTTTGTTGGCCGTGTTCAGGCCTACCAGAATGACATGCATTTGCAGCATTCATGTTGTTCACAGAAAATTATTAGTAAAAAAAGGATGTCTTCCTGTCAATATCAGATAAGAATGCTTCAAGACCAAGTGAGGTGTGAAGATTTTGATTTCCGTGATGACCACTATAACTAAACTTGTCCTTCACTTTGTTGTATGTGGTAGATTGATATAGAAACAATGTGTCAATTTCATTAGTTAAAAATGGCAACTGACATACAACCTTTCAAAATGAAAATTGCTACTGTTTTACCCACAAAAAAAAAAAAAAAAAAAAAAAAAAAAAAAAAAAAAAAAAAAAAAAAAAAAAAAAAAGAGCATATAAACAAGGTAAGAGAGTTCTTATTCATGACTTGCTTCAAAACATCAAGGTACAAAAAGTTGATCCTTCAACAACTTAAGCAAATTATATCAAGCAGAACCACTACAAGTTGATGCATACAAACTTCTAATATGCATCACTGCTACACCAAACAGGATCGAGAAAGACATACAGTTTGGGGTCCAAATCAGAAGCTTAAACTCGATACAGACAACACCGAGAAGTTTCATAGCAACGATTGTCATCTCTTAAGAAGGTTTGTTATAAAGTTCACGAGTGTTTTTCCTTGCACACTCCAAGATAGTTTTGTCAGCAGTGATAAAGTATGCAGCAATTGATGCTGTTTGAACAACGGAAAAAGAAAATTTGCAATTAGAAATTGCTAACTGGTACTCATTTGGATAAAGCAAGAATTCAGTTTTGAGTATTGGTATTTAAAACTACGACAATAAACCAAAGATAAATAAACTAAACAGAGAGTTTGGAATGTACCAGCAGATATGATGAGCGCCTGAGCAGTATAATTCAAGTTTGACTTTGCCCAAGGAATCGTCCGAACAGCAACTAACTGAAAACCAGAGAATTACAAATATTATGAACAGGATTAGTAAAATACTAAATTGGTAATGAATATTGACAAAAACAAGAAAGAACAAGAGAACTCATTAAGAATTTTTACTAGTCAAAATGGCTGTAACAACCACGTTTAGTATGCCACGAGGATTAAGATGAAGTGTTCTTATTAGCAGTGAAACAGTGTACAACAATCATAATATTTACTTATTTCAATAATCTGCATCTTTATTACGAAAGCAGATAAATTGCAATACAAAAATTATATACATTTTGTGACCTCAATGTTTCTTACAAAGACATGAAGAAAGAAGATAATGATTGGAATATAGATGATCTCATGAAATGGGCACTAGAAGCGGAAAGGAATTCTATTGACTTTCTTGGATGAAAGTCCAGTTCTTACATTAGTAAGATAATCAACAAGCTTTAACCACTCAAGGGTGGCCTAGTTGCAAAAGACTTATGACTATGATCACTAAAATGTGAGAGGTCTCAAGTTCAATTCATGCTTAGTGCAAACAACACTGAAGTGGCCAATCCAACCTCCTGAAGTGACTATCATCACTAAAATGTGAGAGGTCTCAAGTTCAATTCATGCTTGGTGCAAACAACCCTGAAGTGGCCAATCCAACCCCCTCAAAAGGGAGGGCTTTACCCGGTTAGAGTTTGTGGTGGTGGGTTCAAACCCTGTGGATTAGTCGACCGAAAGGTCGGAACTCCAAAAAACGATAATCAAGAACCCAAGATTAAAGACATCCCACACCTCATAAACCTTTATCTAGAGTGGACAGCACTGTCGCACTTGGAAGTTCTTTCACTGAGTGAAGATCCTTCAAAGAAAATACAAAATGATCTTAAGTGTGTAAAGTTTAGGGCTTCTTACTCTTAATCTTCATGATCAGATACGCAGTTCAGCGTTGATAATTCATCTGCCTGCTAATTCCAGAAGAGTAGGTATTCTCAAGGGTAAGGTTGCTAAAGCTATGCTTTAGGCCTCAAATTTTACAAGGCCTCGTATATATATATAGATAGTCGGTCACATTTTTACATGCTTATCATTAGGTTCTCGATTTTTTAGGCCCCTTTTTGCTATGTTAAAACTACTAGAGATTTCGGGCGTCATTGTTACGCCTATTTTGTAAGGATCAACATTATCGTCAATGTAGAAACTTCTAAAAGATATTTGAAGTAAAAACTGTTTTTACAAAGAAGATGTTTATCAAAAAGGCCCCATTTTAATACTTAGCTTTAGGCCTCAAATGAATGCATTATATTCCAGGTCGTTAACTAGATGTGGATGGTTATGCTATTGGTTTAATTTGTGCAGTAGGAAGCTGCATTAGAGACTCGGCAGGTTTTATTGTTTTAGCATTCTCATGCAACTTTGGCCAAGGTGATGCTGAGGCGAAACCCTTGCTCCAGGGCTCCTCTTAGCTAATCAGTTTGGCATTACACTTCGCAGATATATTTTGAATCTTGAAGCCAGCTATCTAATTCCTTTACTTATAGCTCCAGATAGCATGCATAACCTTTCTATTATAAAATGTGACTTTCACTGTTTCCTTCTGTTTAGACCTTTAAATGGAAAAAGTTTTTATTTTATAGAGTATAGGGGAAAGCTGGAATTGTGTAGATGCTAATAAGGCATTCAGCACTATATCGATTCTCATTCTCTCGTCTATGAAAAGGGATCTAAGAGGTGGCTTCTCGGGTCACTTGGTCTTTCCAGTACCTCTCAAACACTTTACTGATTTAAGAGTAAGGGATAGGCTCTGCACATGTTTCCAAATGGTAATTGATAAAGGAAAGGGTAATACACTTTCTGTATCTTAGATTAAAGGTTTGAGGGTGAGACGTCAGAGTCCAACCCCATTGACAAAGAGGCTAAGAATAATGTATTGACTGGGACAGAAGGAGAGGTGGATTATTCCGACAGCTAAAGCAAGGAGAAAGAAATCTCGGTAAATATAGGCCCCAAGGCTTCAAGATATAACCCTAAATTGAGTGAGTACGAAGAATACATTTATAACCCTTGTCGGATCAAGTGGTTAACACCCTTGCCTCTAGAGACAGAGGTCAAGGGTTTGATCCTCACCCCTTGCAAGGCTGGAGGTCCTTTTCTACGTTTGGTAGAACCGGAAGCAGCCTCTCTACCTTAGGTAGGGGTAAGGCTGTCTACGTCTCAACCTCCCCCATACACCGTGGAAGACGGTATTGGGACCCATAACCCGTGGAAGACGGTATTGGGAGTTACTTTACTTTACTTTACTTTTACTAATGATTACGTCAAACGACTAAATACAAATAAATGAATCGTTTAGCTACCAGTCAAATGCCAAAAATACCTTTCCATCATGAGTGCATGACTAATTTAACTTCTACTTTCAAAAGTGAAGAAAATCTTGTGCACAAGATGAATATAATCGGTGACTTATAAAGTATGACTCAAGGGTAACTTGGTTCAGTAAAAAGGATGACAATGCAATTAACTTCGGGCATTCTACCATTTAAATTGTTGCTACTTTTTCTTGCATATGGAGTAACCTTCTATGTGATAACACGTTATCTGCTAGTTAACCTCATTTATATGAATTCAGAATTCATTCAGTTTCGCTGTGACCTATCTGCTTCAGTTCTGAGGGAGTTATAGAATTATATTTAGAACCTTCTTAAGTTAATGGTCATATAAAGAAATGACAGTTTCTTATCCATCAAAGATAAATCAGACTTCCCTTCTTGTGGTTTGTGTATCTTTAGAATATAAACAAGGTATGTGATTAACTACAGTTCCACTTATCTGATAAGACACCAAAATAAGCAGCAAAAACTTAATTAGAAGCATGAAAAACTACTGACCGTAGGGACTGCACTGACAACAGCTGCAACGGCAGCTGACTTGACTCCTGCACGAACCCCCTCTGCAAATTATGTAACTTGTGGTCAAAATCATATAAAATATGCAGGGGCACGAATCACAATAAGAAGATTGACATTTACATACAAAGACTGACGTCTTGGTTTCTTGCATTTTTTCTAGAAAGACTATATAGAACTCTATCACAACATTTACATAATCAAAGTTTGAAAACATAAACACTCATATAATTATGACTTGAACAGTGGTAATAAATTTTTGAGAATAGGTCACCAAAAGGTAACAGAGCAGATGCTAAACATATAACAAACTTTTCTATGTCAAATAACTGCATTGCTACTATAAACTGGTGATATATTTTACGTCAACACAAACATCATTTTGGTATCAATACACAATTGTCGCATTCTATTTCAAAGCTTCATAACTTCCAATGACCGTTTGTCTAGCTTTAACTCATTGATGGGAAGTTCAAGCTGATTAGCACATATTGTTCCCGTCAGAATTTTTTCATCACTTTACCATTAACAGACATCAAGAATCCTGGTTACATGTTAATGTCTAAACAAAAGTTTCACTGTGCTCACTTTTCTGCATATCTTAACTACTTTTCGCTTTAGTCAAAAACCTTCATTTTGATAATAGACCCGGGCACTGTTAGAAATTGGGGTTAGGGTGATGATAATCTTGGATATTTTCACGAATGATGTAAGCTCACTTTCCGTATAAAGTATTTCGACCCTATTTGGTGCCTGGGTATCACGAAATCCTTAGGGTGCGTTTAGTTGGAGAAAAAATTCTCTTGTTTTCTATCTCTAGTTTTGTAAAAATTTGGAAGGGAAATTTATCTCCGCAAAACACTTGAAAATATAGAAAACGCGTTTAGTTGATGTTTCCATTTTCTATTTTGAAGAAAGGGAGGGAGGGTTGTGGGTTACAAAGTAAAACAAGGAAAACAACTAAAATTTGTTTTGTAATTTTCCTTGTTAAGATAGGAAATAGGGTATTTTGTGTTTTGCAAAACATTTTGCTGGAAAACGCTTATTTAAACGCGATCTCTGTTTTCCTTGTTTTCCACAAAACATTTTGTGGAAAACAAGGGTGTTTCCCCCCCAACTAAATGCAGCCTTATCATTTCGGTATGGCCCCCTTGACCCCCACATCTTTGCCCGTGCGAAAACATATTAGCTCAACCAGTGTGCACTCCACACTTCCCTAACTCGTATCCGAGCTTAATATGAAATTCTACTGGTCTCTAGTAAATCGCAATTACCTAAAATAGTTGATGACACTAAAATAACCAACAGGCACTAATCTTAGGAATACAATAGACGATTCTAACTCTAGTGTGACTTGTGGGCTGACTTTAGTACATTATTTGATACACAAGTTAGGCTATTCATCGTTCCAGAAAATCGAAACACGCGCAATATAATAAGAAAATATTTAAATGGAATGGAATATGAGACCTTGAGTACACATTTGTGATCTGAGGTACTTAAGATCTTCCTCAGGTGACTGAATCACAAAATTATTATTATTCCTTCTTTGATGATTGACCCATGCGTCTTTCATATCCGTTGGTATTCCCATTTTTATTCAATCTGTGATATATAGCAATAAGAAGAAGTCAGTTGACTAAATAAAATTCATCATTTCATAAATTAAAATGAAGGATTTATATGATACTTACGTTTATATAAAAGGATGGAAGGAATTGTGTGTGTTGATTTTTAAATTATTAGCAGCAGAATGATTGATTGATTGATTGATTGTTGGAATGAATATTTGTTTTGTTTTTGATACAGGAGGAGGAGGCCTAAAAATGGAATTTGAGTTTGTCTACTTGCCGCATATGTTGAAGTGGAACTACTAATATTAAAATCAAAAAATATTAAACAAAACATAGCAGCCTCTATTATACTTTGCTTTTCCTTATAAAGTAGGAGTAGTTTAGAACTTTAGATAGTTTTTTAAAGATTTGATGAATAAGTTTTATTTATTTATTTTTTCTATCAAATTAAAAAACTCACTTTTACTATTCTTTTTCTAAAATTAAATATCTCACAAACCAACGAATCATATTATCGCGAGAAAATTAAATCATCTTTCTATAGACGAACACTTACATATATATTTTCGATAAACTTTTTTTTCGAGATTTTACTTGTAATTGTTAAAATTTACGCCATAAAAAATCACATGTGATTTCTAAGATTATACGTGGTAGTTGATTTGTTATTTAAAAATCACATGTAATTTTTCATGTCATAAATTTAAGGGGGTGATTTTGCACACTCAAAAGTATTGTCACCTCCCTAAATTTAAACACTAAAAAAACTCGAAAAAGAGTTTGTCGAAAGTATATATCGAAGTGCCCGTCTGCTGAAAAATAAAAAAAAATTCTCGTCATAATAGTGTATTTTTTGTCGCTTAACGATTTACCGTTTGCAAAAAATATTATATTTTGAAGTAAAAGGTGGAAAGTGATTTTTTTTTTTTTTTTTTTTTTTTTTTTTGATGAAAAATTAATGGCTAAAATTTGTTTACTGAATCTTTAGAGAATTTAGTGGTTGTTGAGGTGGTTATAAATTGTTGGGGGTGGTTGTTGAGGTGGTTGTAAATTGTTGGGGGTGATTGTTAGGGGTGGTTGTTTCCATAATTAGTAAGTAAAAGTCTGAATTTTTAAGCCTTTCTAATTATAGAATAGTCCCAAATACATTATATAGTAGTATATATATATATATATGTATATATATATATATATATATATATATATATATATATATATATATATATATATATAATGAGTGATGAGAGAGAAGGTGCAACAAAAATTAAAAGGGAAAAAAAATGTAGAATAATGATGTGAAGCTAATATGACGAGGAAAAAACAACTCATAAGAACCTTAAATCTTATACTAGTATATGCAAATTCCACAACTTGAATATTTGAACCACAGTAGTTCACATTTTTCACTTGAAGACTCCAATTTTAGCTTTACATGGTCACTCATTGTCTGCAATAAACCTTCCTATGTTTTTTTTACTTTCTGAAATAGTTTTTAAGATTTCTTTCCATCAGATGAAATCACACTTGCAGCAAGAACAAATTGATAGCAAGGCATGCTTAAGATTACATATTGTTTGTGTTGGTGACTTGGTGTTTGTGTTTGTCTGCTTGTAGGATATGATGATCATATGCATGTGTGAGTGTCGTATCTTTGGTGGTCAGAGCCTAGAAGTAATTCTAAGAGCACTTACAATCGTAACTCAGGTTATAACTTAACTCAGCACCACGTCAGCGCCAAATCAATTTTAACACTTTAACCTTAACTCAAAAAAAAAACATCCACAACAATAACTCAACCTTAACTCACTTTAACTCAACTTTTCATATATTTTCAATTTCAACCCTAAACTAAAACTAATACTTCATTTTTTTAAAAACCATAACATTAATTCTTAAAATATATTACATTACGAAGAAAAAAAACAATACATTACGAAATTAAAAATACAATACGAAATTAAAAAAAAATACATTACGAAATAAAAATAAAAAGCATTACGAAATAAAAAGACATAAAAAAAAACATTACACCACAACACATTTATTCATTCCGTACGCTTTGGCAACCCGTATTTTTCAATGATACGGTCCTTTTCCATATTCACCAGCGTCACGTAGTAAGGATCTTTGCCGGTAGTGTCGACCAACAAAAATTCAAAGTCCCTCGTCCGTATTGCTGCGTATTGGTTTTCAGCGGTTGCTTTGTAAGCCAAGGCCGCATCTTCACGTTTAGCCCGATATTCCTCGCGCAAAGCCTCCCCGAATTGGGCTGACGAAACAGATCCTCCAGTACTCTCGCCCCCGGTGCTTGTCGTTGTCTCAGATTTTTGTTTCTTTGGAGCTTGCTTTTCCCGATCGGACGTGGATGTGCATCAGTTCCAAACAACGTCTCGTTTGTGTTGCTTGGGACATCACCAGTTAAATCAATCGGATCCGGCGCGTCCAATTTTTTATGAGAACGAAAAACATTCCAAGCCGCCTCATTATTAAACGGGGCGGAATTGTTCTCCACATGATAATATTCTTTGGCACGTGTGAGGATATCCATATCATTTTCTCCACTTTTTTTATCGCGTTGAGCACGTTTGAAACACGCGTTGAATTTTGAGCAAGCATGGTTCAACGTGCGCCACTTCCCTTGTATCATATCTTTACCGCGTTGCTGAAAATTGTTTTTATTGAACTCACTTTGAACCCGTTGCCAAAACGTTTCCCCCGATTGGGAACGACCGAGTTGCGGATCCTCGCTAGCGGCCACCCAACACGTAGCAAGTACTTTTTCTTCACTTGGTTGCCAATGCGTATGTATGCCTTCTTTATGTCCTTCATCATCGTCAACTGGTTCTTTGTTTCTTCTGGCCTTTCGTTTAATACGTCCCTTCGATTTCTTTGGTGGAGAGGTAGGTGTTTCGGGAACTTCGTTTGTTTCCGTTTGAGAATGTTGTGATTGTTGAGTGAATTGGAGGTTTTGGAAATCGGTATTTAGGGAGTTTCGTTGTGGCTTTCTTGCCAATACCGTAACTCTTGATGTTGTCGGAAAACTTCCTCGCTCGACATACCGAATTGGGTAGGGTTATCCCAATTTAGATTTGACGATGAACCCGTATATGGGTTCCCCCACCCACCGAGAAGGTTTTGAAACGAGTTGTCGTTGTTGCCTTGAGAATTTTTTATTTATTTTTTATTTTTTATTTTTTTTTTTGCTATTAGAAGTGTGGTAGTTAATATTTTTAGTTGTGAAAGTGTGAAAAAAAGAATTGGGTTGAATGGGTATTTATATTGGGAGTAAAAAGGTTGCTTTTTTTTTATTTTTTTTTATTTTTTTATTTTTATTTTATTTATTTATTTATTTTGTATTTTAAACAATATAGCCGTTTATATACGTTTGAGGGGGTAAAGTGTAATTTTTTTTTTTTTTTTTTTTGAAAACAACGGCTACTTTACCGTTTAAAGGGAGTAAAATGTAATTTTTTTTTTTGTTCGTTCATCAGCTTTAACGCAACGTTAGTGTATTCACTTTGCCCGTTAACGCACAAATAACGCAGGAGCTCACATTGGTTAACGCCTCAATAACACGTTAAATCGAGTTTAATGCACCTCGTGCATTATTGATGGAACTGCTCTAAAAAAACTTGTCTAAGAGCAATCGCACTAACCATTGGGAAATCACGTTGAAAATCAACGAGCAGATTGTCAGGTGAGAGGCAGATTCCTCACACTCCATTTGGCGGATGCTACGCTCAGATCTACAAGTAATATCTTGAACGTATTTCAACAATTCAAATGGGTATAGAATAACATCTACTGTAACACTGTGTACTAATCTTTGATCCTACAAGTGTCTCACCATAATCATCAGGTGCTTGTTTTTGAACTCAATCCTACTGGCATTTATACTAGCCAGAGCTAAACTAATGATAATCGTTGTGTTGTCATTACTAACAGAAGTAGAATAGCATTATACAGCTGTCTTATCGACTACTTTCTTCTTCAAAAGGATACAACACATTACAGGTAATTATCAAAATAGCATAATGACACTGAATTTCACCATTTCAACAGCAAAATATGTTTAAACATAGTTTCAGTGATGAACGTCATGTGATACCACAAATCAAGCCAGGCTGCCAACAACATTATATCTCCCGTGTGTGTGTCAAAGAATGAATGGACTGGATTACAATTAAAAAGCAGCAACACAGTAAGAAAGAGAACCATATACCTATTCTATAGCAAAATCATACATTAATATCGTTACGTTTTGATCTAATACTGTTTAATTCTTGAGCTCCACTCAAGTTGAATCTTGGGATGTTGTAATTATCAGGTGTCAACACAGGCTGCTGAGGATAAAGTGTGGGTGGTGGGGTCAGATTGCGTTGAGCCGGAAGTGGTGGAAGAACATTGTACTTGTATGGGTCACCACCGCTTATCCTGCAGAAAAAATAAAGTTGCATGACATAACCATTAACAAACGTAACAAGAGAACTAACCCAAAACACTGCAAAAAGCTATGGAATCCAATAAAATAACATATTAGGGTCGTGGAATAAACGATGTCGTCCGCACTTCAGAGGAGTTTGGATTTAGATGTTAACGTGCTTCTGGTTTTTGCAACTTGAAGTCACAATATTCGGTTATAATGTAAACAGATTCAACCCTTAGTTAAAAAAATTAACCAATTTTCACTTTTTACCCCGTCTATACTTTTTTTTTTTTTTTCAATAAATATGTCAATTATGGTTCATCTGATAATGAAATTTGCCAAACAACCAAATATCTTCTGATTGTTACAGCTTCAGCCAGCAGAAGCATATCCAAACACTATTTCCTACCACCCCTTTTCTTAAAAAACGCATATCCAAACACTATGTAAAAAAAGCATTATACTGTGTGTTCAATCACTTAAGACCATACGTCCATACGAATTGCAATACAAGTAAACTGTTGCTATTGCTTCAACACTGTAGAATAAAAGGTTGTTTAAAATGATAATATGAGCTGATACCTTGTACCAGCATATAACTGATCTTCCTCAATTATGCTATCCCCAGGCCTCTGCAACGGTCGTGGTACTGAGGTAGACCATGGGCTTGCAACAGGTAACTCATCTGAGAAGTATCTTCTTCTTACCAACTGAAAAGTAATAATTCACATAAGGTTTTAACCAAGTGTAAAAAAGAACAAATAGATGCATACCATTCGGAAGAACTTCATCACAGACTCCTTGTCATATCTTGCTTCTTTTGCAGCCTGAACATTTAGGGGTTGATGCTTTAGAAACAATAATGCATAAACTTGCTACAAATTATTAAGAACAATCACAAAATGCATACTAGTGTTTGAGATACAAGAAATTACTTAAAAAATAATAACAAATATAGGTGAAAAGATGCTCTGGATCAACGAACCCAGCCCATACACAAGATGCCCTTTTTAACCCATGGCCCAACCCGCCCATTTCTGACCTCTACTTTCACACAATTCGCCAACCAGCTTTTAGATTTCGTAAAATCGGATTCAAACATGCTCTATATCATATTATCTAACACAACGATAAAATCAGTAGAACATTGACCAATATCTTGATAATAATTCAGCAAGAGACTTTTATGCAAATCTTACCGCCATAAGCCCGCCACTTCCAGGAAAGCTGTCAATTAGAGGAAGTTCCTCACTGGATGAAAGTATACCCTGCTTTTCGACCCATTGGCGGGCCATGTCAACAAGATTGCCACTGCTACCTCTGGTGCCCTCTTTGGCGGCTATATCTGCTTTGTTACCAATTACAAGATATGGTACAGGAAGACCACCAGGACCACCATTTGCTAGTGGGGCCGAGAACGTCCCAGTTGCTGAAATTTCTGCAGCCCATTTCTTCAAACTAGTTTTCGTCCTTTTTTGAGACAAATCATGTACAAAGATAACACCTGAACACATATTTAATGAGTAAATAGAAAATTAAAATTAGACGTGCATCAATGATCACGTGTGGAATAAATTAGATGCTAAATATTGACTTATATATAGATCTTACATCATAACAAAGACAGAATCACATGTATGACTGACGATACTAAACTTGATTCTTTAAACTAAGGGGGTGTTTTAATGTGTTGATTAAGTTATCATCATTGTGACTCACACTTGTTTGACAAAACTGAGAATGTTTATGGTTTCTGAATTTTTTGAGGGCAAAACAATTACAATTTGCAAAGCTTACGTGGGGTTTCTGCAAGAAAACATATCATAATAATAAAACATAAAAACGCCTAACTATCCCCAATAGACGTGGTAACATTAACCCACTTACATAAAATTTAGTTAGTTTGGGTTGTATTTTATCTCTATCGGGTCAGAGGAAAGCTAATAGATGTAACTACACAGAGACGGGTCAAACATGCTGACAGTCTATAAAGTGAACTCATGAAATTACCTCCTAATTCCAAAAACTAAGATCATAATCACTGTAAGAATATGAGTACTTTTGTAATCAGATTTAGAAAATCAATAGTTTTAGCCAGTAACCCAACTTTGCCTCCCAACCCAGTTTATCACCTCTAATCCCTAACATTAGTCAAAAGGTTATCTCTAAACCTGATTCTTGATGTTGCAATAACTGTTGCAAATTCCACGTCCAAACAGTCTCAAATATTGGTATAAAGGTTTTATGTGGGTCATGTGAATATCATCCACAAATACTCAACTTATCAATTTAGAACATAATCAAGCTATCAAATCCTTTAAAAGGTGAGTTATCAGCTTAATTCTTTCTTTTAGCTTTCAAGCACGGTTAAGTTTAAAAAATATGAAGATATAACACATACCATTTATTTGCGAATAAAAGATGGAACGACAATCAGTATAGCGGTCATGTCCAGACACATCCCAAAGTTCAATAAAGAATTCCCTTTCCTTGTCACCTTTAACACTATCTGAAGAGCTACCAGCAGTTCCATAAGTAAAATGCTGCATCAAAAATAACAAAAAATTACATCATAAAAGCCATAATTATGTCTAACTATGAAGACAATTTGTGGCATACCTTCACATCTACTGTACACCCGATTGTTTGAGGTGGATGCTTTGTTACCGTACCTTTCACAATCAGATTTACAAGAGAAGTTTTCCCCACACCTGCAATGATGCAATTTTACAAAGGCATAAAGATTTGACATAATAAAAAAGTACCAAATACAGAAGAAACTAGAGCAGATGAAACTGTTGCATAAAAGTGCATGCTAATAAGTTAGTTCTAGATTCAATATAATGTGGCAAAGATAGATTTTAGGTTGCTGTTCTTCAATGGTTCTACAGAAATGTGTTTTCCAACTAACTCTTGGTCAGTTTTGGCATTTGGGGGATGGAGGAGCTGAAGAGGTGTTCTAAATAGTTGATTAAATAGTCCAAACTAGCAAATAGCAAAAGCAGCAATGCAACTATTGATGCCTAGGTCGCTGCTCAAGTGGGCCTGGACGATGATTCTTAGAATACTGATTATAACAGGCTAACAGCAACACATTTATAGCTCGTTGAAAGATAGCAAAGATAACAAAGGTTCAGAAACATAAATGGATCTGAGTCTACAACCTTCCAAGCACAAAGTGTAACTCTAAACCATCCACCATTTGATATATCCTCCAACCATTGAAACTAAAAGCCAAATAAAGAGGGAAGGAGAGACTCGACCAACTAATTTAAATTTGCAGTAACAAAAGGTCATGCGCGCAAGGGCTATAGCTAACATCCCCTCTTTCAGAATCCATTTAGGTATATGGGTTACTAGCAACCCTCTTAAGCTAAAAGAATATGGTATGCACTACGCTTAATGTCTAGACAGCTGCTTAAGTGGCGTTAGAAAATGATTATTAGAGCCCAAATTGCAATACCAACACATCATAGAATTCATAAAGACATACAAAAAGCAAACAAAGTTTCATAAACATAAAAGGATCCAAATCTACAACCTTCCTGGCATACTGGACTCAAAACCCGGTTAACCATGAGTAGCTTCTAAGAAAGGTAAAAAGGGATGCAGCCAAATAATCTTCACTTTCGAAACAAAGATCATTCCTTAATCGTTGTAATAAATACTAACATTACCTCTCTAGATAAGTGAAAGACGACGACATTCTTAATTCTGTTAATTTATCCCAAAAATACAAAAGTGTCACGATAATGAATCGAACACAAGGCCTTGAGATAGTAGAGCTCTGAAGACAACATCATCTCTCATCATCCAGAATCCTATTAAGCTCACAAGCTACTAGCAATCCCAACTAAAACCCAACAAACCCCACCTAAAACATACCAAAGCCTGATCCAATCACTTAAGCAAATATTCAACTAACCTAGAAACAAATTTTATTCGATTATCGCATAACAGATCAACGCTTATCACTCAAATAACGCACGTCATAACTATCATGTGACAAACAACATAAACCAATATAATGACGACATGAACCACATCAAATCTAAAAATTGTTGCATTATTTACAAAAAAGTAAATCCAAGCTTATTTTTAAGCAGAATAAGTAGTTATAGTAAGCAATACCAAACATCCTAAAAACACATGTTCTAACTAACTATCAAGTAACAAACAACAACATAAAACACATCACATCAAATAACAGTTACCTGAATCACCGACAACAAGAACACGAACTTGACCACAAGGGGGCCCACCATTTACATCTTTACTGATAATCTCCTTATCACGTTCCCTCCAGAACATTTTACTCCTTTTATATTATCGCTAACAACCTTTTATTTGCAACATTAAAAAAAACCCAATGGAGATTTTGACCGATCTAACAATACCCACTTGGTGATTTTGGTTTTGGGTTTTTATAAAGTGATGAATCTTAATGTGGAGGGTTTTGTCTGTGTGTGAGTTGAAGAATTGGATTTCAGAAAATGGGTTTTTATTAGATCCTTGATGTAAAAGTGAATTTGAAGGTATATGATTTGGAAAAGCAAGTTTGAGGGGGGGCACAAGATTTGAGTGGTGAAATCACATTTAATACACTTTTATATATTTGGGAAACTAGACGAGTACCGTGCATAGCAACGGGATATTATAGCGACAAATAGTTTATTGATAAAAAAAAGTTTATAGGTTATAAATGAAAAATAATAAAAGTTTGAAGATTTGAGAATTAAACATAATGTTTTGAAACCCGGTTCGACCCGGGTGGTTCAACCGGTTGAACCGTTCCGGTCGAAAAATTGATCGATTTAAACCGGGCAACTTGTTAGGTTGGGTCGAAAACGGGTCAAATTAAACCGGTTCAACCCTTCGGGTTTGAAGCGTCCCGAATCAACCCGGTTTGTGATCTGTATTAATTGTTTTAATTTGTTATATTTAATTTGGTAGATATGTTTTGAAACCCGGTTCGACCCAGGTGGTTCAACCGGTTGAACCGTTCCAGTCGAAAAATTGGTTGATTTAAACCGGGTCAATTAGCTAGGTTGTGTTGAAAATGGGTCAAATTAAACCAATCCAACCCGTCGGGTTTGAAGCGTCCCGGGCCAACCCTGTTTGTGATTTGTATTAATTGTTTTAATTGGCTGTATTTAATTTGCTAGATATGTTTTGAAACCCGGTTCGACCCAGGTGGTTCAACCGGTTAAACCGTTCCGGTCAAAAATTTGGTCGATTTAAACCGGGTCAACTTGCTAGGTTGGGTCGAAAACGGGTCAAATTAAACCGGTTCAACCAGTTGGGTTTGAAGCGTCCCGGGTCAACCCGGTTTGTGATTTGTATTAATTGTTTTAATTGGTTGTACAATATGTATAAATCATTGTACTTTTAAGTAATGGGGTGTTTTAATAAGAGTATTAATTACATTTCATAATTTCCTTATATACATTTTTCAACATTTCACATTTCACTTTTCTTGACTTTTCCACTTTCACCTTTGACCATTTTTGCTTTATAGGTAGTATAGATTTGCATCACCGTCTCACTTATATTTTTAACGAGCGGGGGTACCCGCGCGTTGCTGCGGAAATGTTGTGGTTAATATAAACTTGAAATAAAACGTATGGAAAAAATTATTGCTGAAATGTTGTGGTTAATCTAAACTTGAAATAAAACGATTGAAAAAAATTATTTTTGTTATTAACGACTAAATTTGCAAAAGGTAGTTCCTGCCAACCTCAAATAATAATCAGTAATTCGATTTCATAGTACATACCCAGAAGGAACTTTATCCTTTGATAGAACCGGCACAACCTAGAAACTCGAAACGAATCGTATTAGCCAAATAAATTGACTTCGAGAAAATTTTGCAAGTTTATACTTGATTTTATTGAAAAAATTATTTCGTGAACAATAGCGCAAGTTTCGTAATTTTTCGAGACCATTTGGTATGTCGAATGAGCCCCGAACCGTTTTTACAGAAGAATAGCTAGTAAACCCTTTTAGTCCCTCTCTTATATTTTTATTTTTAACCCTACACTTTCTTTTGTCCAACTTTAGTACCCCTAAAAATATAAAAGACCCAAAATTCATTTTTTATTCATTTTACACACACACCCATTAATAATTCTCTCCTCTCTCCCTCTCTTCACCCTTGCCGGCGACACCCCATCTCCGGCCAACTTCCGGTCACCGGAAAATTTTCCGGCCACTTTTGCTTTTTTACACCAAAAGATAGATCGGGACGTGCTCGTTCCGGAAGTACGTGGCAATCGTTTCAAAACCGCCCGGAGACCACCACCACGCCATGCCGCCACCACCTCCCATTCGTTTTCTTGGTAACCGAGTACACCACCACTATTTTTCTCATCTTTTCTTTAATAAAAATCTTTTTTTAACAAAACCCTAATTATTATTTTTGTTAGATCCGAATATATAAATGTTTTGTTGATGAAAATGGTTTTAAAACTTGTACTAAAATCTCGTGTGGGCCCCTTTTTCCCCTCTTCTCGTGACGGCAGCCGAGCCACCACCGCCACGAAGTCGACTCGGTGTTTGAATTGGTTTTAAAATTAAAGCCATGGTTTGAAGAAAAAAAAAAAAAAAAAAAAAAACCCCCGGATGAACAGTGTCGCTACAGTGTCATTGCTACAGTAACGCACCTCACAAAAATACTGTTACAATCACTGTAGCAAACACTGTTGCTACATTGTTTGCTACAGTACCGCTCACTGCCTTTTAGTATATATATATAATTGAGATTTTTTAAAGAGAAAAGTGAACAAGAGATTATCTCACATCTAAGCTTACATGCGAAATTATAAAAAAATATTAAAAAAAAAGTTATTTTGGTCATTATTTTTTCAAAATTTGATTAGTGGAACTAATATATGCATAGTGAAATATATTTTATTGGTGAATTAAATCAAAACATTGTTGAATATATAGCTAATTTGTTAGGTAATGAAATCATCTAAGAATATGATGTAGAAAATGCATGTATCAACGTGAACCCAACTTAAGTGATGTTGTGATGAAATCAAGAGAAAACACTAATATTGTGAAGGACATGAAACAAATTAGGTAGATTTGATGTTTTTCTTGTTAAAACGACTTAATTTTTTATTGTTTCGCATGTAAGCTTAGATGTGAGACAGCCTCATATTCACTATCCTCTTTTTTAAATTGGTATATTGCTAAAATTATATATTTTCGTCAGTGTTGTAAATATCGGTCTTGGCGGCCGATATATCACTGATATATCGCTTATCGGTGGTCAACCGATACGATATTTCACTAATCGGTCAAAAAAATCGGTTTGGTCAAAATCGTCTAAAATCGGTCAAAATCGGATCCATTTTCCGGCGAAGATGGTTGAGCACCGGTCTAAAATCGGTCAAAATCGGATCCGTTTTCGTTCGATCAAAACAAAACAACGAAAAACAACCATCTACCTACCTGAGACCCGTAAAAGATGGTTGTGCACCGATCTTGAAGCCACAAACAAATCAGCACCAAGTACTTACAACTATGGATCAACCATGTGGTTTTGGTGAGTGGTGACTGCGTTTGGTTTTGTTGAGATGATGGATCTATCTATGTTTTGATTTTTTTGGTATTCACTCAGTCTCTCTCTGTTTGTTGTATGGATTGAGTAAATTAATTGAGCATGTTGAAGGAAGAAGAAGAAGAAATAATAGTAATATATCAGTGGTGAGTGGTGACTGCTTTTTTATTAGGGTAGAGTGTGGTCTTATATATCCGAACAATTAGGGTTTAGCTTTATTGCAATTGGGCTTTTAGATTACTACTTGTGTTGGGCTGGTAAAGTCCAAAAAAAAAGGGACATTTGGTTATTTAAGTGGACATTTGGTTATATCATTGAAAAATTAGTAGTAAAAATTGTATATATTAAAAAAAAAAAAAAAAAAAAAAAAAAAAAAAAAAAAAAAAATCCTTTATAATTTATGCTCTTCGATATATCACTGATATATCACCGCCATATCGGTCTTGGCGTTTGGCGGGGGTCGACCGCCACGGTACCGCCGAGCGATATTTACAACACTGATTTTCGTTAAATACCAAAAATTTGTTTATTAGTCACAGTTTTTTAAAACAAAAGAATGTCAGGTATATAATAAAGGGGCAATTACATTTATACCATTAATTATAAAAACGAGAATAATTGATTGGTTCTGAACGGTTAGATATTATTGACCAAGGTCAACAAGTCAAAGACAGCTCAGTTCCAATTCTCCGTGGATAGTATAATGTTTCCTCGGGTCGTTATGTCCCAGCGAGATTGCAATGGTGCTTTTGAAAACGTTTCAGGAATGAGTGGCACTGAGGACAGTAGCCAAGATGATTGGGAAATGATTATGCTACTGATATTTGGTATTTAGACAAATTGGAATGATATTAACAATAACAGATATACAGATTAAATGACAGATGCACAAACTGAAAATCAGACAGAGCAAAGCGGGATTTAAACAATTTACAAACTACAGGGGGTGCAAGTGAAACTTTTTCAAACTTAAAATAAAAAGAAAATTTAAAATGAAAATGAAATTATTTAAATGATTATTTTAATATTTAAATATTACTCAATTAATTAAAACTATTTAAAAAGTGATTTAAATCTAATTTAAATTAAACTAAAAATGACAAAGGCTACAAATTAAACTAAAAATTTGCAAAACTATTTTCTAAACCTTAAAATAAACTTCAGGAAAGTATAAAAATTAAAAAGAAATGTTTTTGTCTTTTTATGGGTTTTCTATTAATTAAAAATTAATTATATTAATTAAGCTATTTAAATTATTTTAAATTACTAATAATACCTAAATGACTTAGAAAATTATAGAAAAGTTTATAAAACTAATTAACCATCACAGGAATCCTAGAAAAATATAAAAAGTTTCTAAAAAATATATTTAGACTATTTTACTAATTATTTACTTAATTATTAATTAAAACCTAATTTAACTAACTTAAATAAGAAAATTAGAAAATTAACAGTAGAATTTAAGAAATTATTTTCTAACAGTCTTAAATGATTTATATAACCTAGGAAAAATATAAAAACCTACTGTTGTAAATCAAAATTTAAGAAAACTATTTAATTACTAATATTACCTAATTAATTATTTAAACGATTTTTAATTCTAATAATTATCAAACTAAAAGAGAAAAATCTAAGAAAATTATTGAAAATACCTAAAGGTGACAGGAAATTAAGAAAATTATAAAATTAAAGAAGTGCTTATTAATAAGCTGAAAAAAAATTAAAAAGATAGAATCTATTAAATAGAAGCTATCACTATTTTTAAATTTGGGTTTTTTGTGGTTTTTCTTTTTGACAGATAAAAATAAGTTGAAAATTAGAAACTTTTACAAAAACACTTTTACAAAAACTTAAAAATAAGTTGTGTGCACCCCATTTGATCAAACAGTGGACTATTTTGGATTTTTTAAAGATGCAAAAGCTAATAATAAGCTACACAGTACACACAAGCTATGAATTATGATACAAACTACTAAATAGAACTGGAATAAGCAAAGAAAGATGGAAAAGCACACTGGTTAAGCTAAAAACCTCAAATAAGCACTTATGCCTAATCACAAACCAAATAGTCAAAATGGTTCAAACTGCAGCCTTGTGTGGGGGCCACAGGGGTGATCTAGGGTCTAATCACAAACCAAATAGTCAAAATGGTTAAAAAATAAGCACTGGAATAGTGAGATGGGCTAGCAAGCTTCCTAAAATGCCAAGGTTTGTAGGCTAAAGCTCATAGAGAAGCTCTTGGTGAGCTTATGAAATCAGGGTCACACACTGAGGGACTCAGTGTAGGGTTCTGAGTACAAGTCACAAGGGAGGTCAAATAAGCTATCCTATAATAAGATAAACCCCAAACTAATCCTAGGTCTGAAAAGGTGGACTAATAAGCTACACAATAAGCTAAAGTGCAAGGTGTGGGGTCCACAGGTGTAGTCACAAAAGCACTTGGAATATTTGACAAAACCTCTGCACAGGGCATGTACTTGCCCTGCAACCTAGATTAAGCTGATGCACAGGCTTAAGGAAAAATCATAAAATTAAGCTAAGGGTGGGATCTTGAAGTTTAGGTGACAGAAAACAACTTGTGAAAAGCTCAGGGTCTCAAGCCTAACACACAATTCACAATAAATCTCCCAAATTTTGGTTTTCTGAAACAAACCTACTTTTGACTTTTTGAAAGTATGAACTCAGTTTGACTTTTGTGAGATTTGATCCTACTTAACTGATTGATTAAAGTTACTTAAGCTATATGAAGACTAAATTAAGCTAGGACTAGCACTTGTGAGCTAAAATTAGGCTTATGCTACTTAAATTCCAACACAGACAGATTTTAGGGCAAAAATTTGGTGATTTTGACTTTCAAACTTTCAACAACCTAAAAGCTTTATTGTTTCTGACTTCTTGGGTGTTAAGAAAGTGGTATGAACAGGCCTTAGTCACTGAGTTCAACTAGAACTCACTACACAAACTTAACCAAACACTACTTTTATGAAACAGTTTTGAAGAAACTTTTGCAAATAAATATCTAAGCATAAGATACTGATTAAAAACACTCTAATAAGCTAAAATCGATCTAAAGAAACATAAATAAGCAATCATAGAACAAGTTTACACTATAAAGAGCAGAAATTAGAATTTGGCTTACAAATGCCTTCCAGCCAAACTTTTATGAACCAAGGACCACTGAACTGTTCCTAACACTCCCCATGGAGTACTAAACCAAGGTCATCCATTATACACCCTGCTCCAGCTATGAACACCATAAAACCTGCAACTTTTCAACTTTTTGATTTTTCTTTGTTTTTCTTATTTTTTTGGATTTTCTTGTTTATGAGACTAGACTGCTTTTAAAAGTTTCTAAAAGCTTTAATTAAGCTTTCTAGGAGCTTATGTGACCTTATGAGTCCAGAACAACAACAACTAACACTACAAGTACCAATATGAATTTGAGAGAAAATTTGCATACACTATTTTGAAAAAGAAAACTTAATTCATTGATTGAGAAAGATTCAAAGTACACTGAAATCACTAAGATTACAATTCAAAAGCTAAAACTTACACTAGGATTTGAAAAACTATTAATTCGACACTAAAATTACAATTAAAAACTACATACATCCTTCTCTTGCTTCTTCTCTCTTATATAGCCTTCTATTAGGGTTTACCCAACCTTCTTATCATTTCTCATCAAGAATAATAGTCATTGGATCACTGAGATGCCACCACAGGCTGCCACGTGTTTTGGCGGGAAAAATAAAGGGAGCAAATTGCTCTGATATTTGGCAAGGGGGTGGTGGCATTTAATGTTGAGGTGGGGGTAGATATGTAGTGGGTTTGGGCGGTGGGATGTGATGGTGATGGTGGGAGAGGTGATGGGATATTGCAGGGTCAAGTGGAGTGGTGGGGGTGAGAGGGAAGGGACGGGGGATGGTTGTTTGACCGGTTTGACTCAGGGTCAAACTTTGACCCTGATTATATTAAAATGGGTGGTGGGCTTTTGAGGGTTTGGGCCAGAATAGGGAGTGGGCTTGGATAGGGATATGGATTGGACTTGGTGTTGGATTGGGATTTATTATATTAAGGGTCCGGTTTGGTTTGTAATATCACAAGGACCAATTTTGTAATTTTGTGATTTTTGAGGGGAGTGATTTGGCATTCTTCCAAAGTGTTTCATGGGATATTTTCTGCCAAGCTTCAATATTACAAGGACCATGATGACAATTTCCACTTTTGACTTTTCTAGGGACTAAAATTGCCAAATTTTCAAACACCAGGGACCAAATCTGTAATTTCACCAAACTTTGCAACCAAGGACCATTCCTGCCATAAATGAGAAGTACAAGGACAAAATATGTTTTTCTCAAAGTTTTAATATCCCAGGGACCATTTTTGACAATTTTCAAAATTCAAGGACTAAACTTGCAATTTTGTGAAACTTTGCACCAAAGGACTAAATATGTAACTTTGTGATTTAAAAGGACCTTTGGTGACTTTTTCAAGTTTTTAGAATAGCCAGGGACTAGTTTTGACAACTTTTGAAATATGAGGGACTGAAACTTCCAATTATGCAAACTTTGTTTGTTTTTCATCTGTTTTTTATTATTTTGCATCTGAAACATATAAAACACATTCCTGAGATATTTTCAGTATTTTGATGCAATTATAAGTGTTTTTAGATGTTTTGGCAGCTCAGGAAAGGTAAAAATGATGAGTATTTACACACTCATCAATCCCCCACACTAAAACATTGCTAGTCCCTAGCAATCTTTTGAGAAAAACTTAATGGATTTGAAACTCTTTACCAAAAGCCATCACTTCTGGAGTAGCCAGATGTATCGATTCAAGTAAGAACTATGGTCCACCTGATAACCATGTGATTTTGAGCAAACCACCAGCTGTCAACGGATTTGATTAGTCTTTACCAAAAGTCGTTTGCTTCTGGACTAGCCAACTCTTGATGGACTAAGTCAACATCTTGGTGAGCTGATTACCAATTATGGTTTTTCCACTGCCTTTACCACAAGCCATAATCTTGCGGGCTAGCCAACTCTTTCACTTTTTAGGATATGGCGAGTTGAGATACCTGATGCGTAGGGATTACACCAGGCTTTACCTCTCGAGGGATCTCGAGAAGCTTACAACCCCCACCAGGCAGTGTATCTGATCGATGTAGTATAGTATAATGACAAGTACCGGGGGATTGATCGTTTAGCTAGGAATAGTGTCGCTAGGATTAGAAAACCTAAAGACTAGGTCTAGAGATGAGGGATGATTCTTTTTGTATTTTTTAGTTTTTATAAAAGCAATTAAAAATCTCGGGTTTGAAGGAGTTGGGCGGAATTAGTTGCTAGTCAACTAACCCAATTACTAAGATGCAATCAAAATAAAATACTAGAAATGAAAATAAACTAAATTATACTAAAGGTGTGAGTAATATATGGCAGAATTGCGTTTACTTAGATTTCATTACTCCCTAGATATCTTTTACATGTTAATTACTTGTTACAGTTGCGTGGATGACGGATTGTATTCCTTAATACCATTCATGGGGTGGCGTACTTACTTCCCCAATCCTATAAGCGCCTACTTCACTCCTATGTCGAGCCGGCTAAGAAGCTCCTAACATGGGATCATTAGAATTTGCTCATGCATTAAATACAACCAATAAAACCTAGTACACATCGGTTCATGTTTCCTAAGACGTTCAAGCATGTTACACAATGGAGATCTGCCAGTTTTCTTAAGCCTAACATTGAAATCATTCATCCAATACAACTATAAACAAGTAATCAACACATAATTAACATCTAGGTTTTATTACATCTAAGCAAACACATGAAAGATCTAGCCTAGCATGTTGAAATCAAGACAAGCATAAGATATATTCAAACAACACATAGACATATTGAATGAATTAAGAGAAGACTTATCTCAATTGAACATGAAAGGATTCAAGGGGTAAAAACCCTTGAAAATATAGTAAAAAACGACCTAGGGTTTTTAGGGTTCGGCCCTAGTATTCTCCACACTAGTTCCTCTTTTATGAATGAGAAATAGAAAACTATATATAGATTCTGAAAGGTGACGGCGTCAAGAACAAATTTCTGACGCCGTCATGTCGTCACCAAATAGTTTCTCGGACTGCCTAGATCTGGGTTTGACGCCGTCATGTGTATCCCTTATGCAGGCCGTCACCATATTAACTCTTGACGCCCTTCTTGTGACGCCTTCAGGTTTTCACTGGGTCGTCACGGATTTTACTCTTGACGCCGTCAGGTTTTTCTTCTTTGCGCCGTCAGGTACTGTTCTCGGCATGAAAAATTATGTCTTTGCCGTTTTCTTCA
>JARVZY010000630.1:0-24232 GCA_030686995.1 Artemisia argyi | reverse complement strand
TTTTGGAAAGCCCACCAACTCAGCTTGCTATCTCAGTCATTATTTTGTGCTTATTGGCTTATTTAATAAGTTGGAATTTGCCTCAAAGTTCCCTTTTTGGCCTGCTTGTAATTTATTTTTTTAGTTTTTGCTTATTTAAGACTTCTGGCTTATCAGTTAGCTTATTTTAGTTGCTTTAGCTTATTTTAGGTAAACCTCACTTATTTATAGCTTATTTTCTCTTTGAAGCTTATTTGTAGCTTATTTCAACTCTAAATTCCAAGTTTTGGTTTAGTGAGCCATCTGATAAGCTAATAAGCTCACTGAGAGCTTATTTTCAAGTTTTAAAAAAAGTGTATTTGTAAAAGTTACTTATATTTAGCTGTTTTATGGTTTTGTAAAATAAAATTTGAAAAATAAAAATAATTTGCAAAAAAAGGGGAGGCAGGGGTCGAACCTGAGACCTCCCCCTTTGAGAATGATAGGGGTGTACCTGGATGCCAGTCGCCCTTGGGTCTTTTTTCATTAACTCTATGCAAAATCAATTATTAGACCCCTTTTTGTGTTGTTGTTGCAAATAAGCCTTTACAGCTTATATTTGCTTATTGTTTGCTTATTTTACATTGCACCCAACTTGCATTTATTTTTCTTAGGACTTTAATAACATGTAGTATTTATATAAAAAGTTTCAGAATTTTAGAAATTAGTTTAGTATTATTTATAATTAAAATAGTTTAATTAGGTATTAAATAAATAATAAGTAATTAATTTTAGAAATAGCTTATTTATAAGTATTTAGGAATTTTTATATTTTTATAAACTTTCTGTCACTTTAATGTAGTTATATAAAAAATTTATAATTTTAACTTTTCATTTAGTATTTATTATAATTAAATTAGTTTAAATAGTTTAATTAAGTTTTAATAGTTTTTAATTAATAAAAATTAAATAAAAAGTCTAAAAAAATATTTTCTTTTTCTAAAAATTTTCTTTTATCATTAGGTCCGTAAAAATATAATTTTTATGTCCGTAGGGTTAGCGTGGCTCAAATTTCACTTTTTATTTCGCGCACTCGCGTTTATTTTAATTTTAACTCGCGTTTTATTTAAATAACTTTTACATTTTTAAATCTAGGTTACGTTTGTAAAAGTAGTTTGTAAAATAAGAAAAACCAAAAACATAAATAAAGTGATAGCTTCTATTTAAGCCGTTTGGCTTATTTTTCTGCTTATTTATAAGCAAATTCTAGTTTTAAATTTTTAGCTTACGTTTTAAGTTAACTAGGTTTCACGTTATTGTTAATATAGGTTGTTTAAATCGTTCTCATTCGTATTTCCTTAGTGTAATCATTCAAACTCACTTAAAACCCTTTCTTATCTAAATTCACCCGATCACAAACCCGTTTTAATACCATCCACACCTCGTCGGGACATAACGACCCGGGGAAACACTGTATTCCACGGAAGCATTGGTTTAAGCTGTTTGACTATTATAGTTGACCATTCACAAGTGGTTGACCAATAATTATCTGACGGTTTAGCACCAATCATTAAGTTTAGATTTTTCGATCTTGCATTTATGTTAGAAGTTATTTTAAAGGGTTTGGTTTAGGTAATGAGTAGAATACTTGGTTATGCTTATTGTTTAATATTTGATTTGCATGTTGTCATTTTGCATAATTTGTTGCTGATATGGGGTAGTAGTTGCTTGGCTATTTTGGTCTCGCAAAAATCAGAATGCATAAAATGCAACTGTATTTTGCAGCTAACTTTAGTTTTGGCATGTCAGAACCCCTGTTGGGAATTATTGTAAACAGACTTAAGTCTGTTATTAGTTAAGTCTGGTAGCTAGTTAGTACTGCCAGTACTAAGTTAAGTCTGGTAGTCTTGGTTAAGTCTGTTAGTGTTTTTGTCTTAGTTAAGTCTGTTTATGTTTAACAGAATATATATGTTAGGAGATATAATAGGAAAGGATATGCACACGGTTAGATATCTTAGGAGAATATATGCATGCATCCTTTCACATGTTTTGTATAGTTAGGGTTAGTGTTTTCCTTATAGTATAAAAAGAACCTTACGGCATTATGTATAATGTCAAGTTTTCAAGTTTAATAAAATATAAAGTTAGTTCTCTGTGTTGTTCTTACTGCTTGTGTTAATATTTCGCATTAACATCAAGTATACACTGTTTTGAGTTTCGCATATACTTGATTTGGATTTATTCAAGTTAAGTATTGTCTTACAAAGGCTGCTTAGATCCAGAACTTTGGACCTACAAGTGGCATCAGAGCCTATATGGGGACTCTAAGTAAGAAGAAACACAGAACCACAAACAAACACAAATCAATCACTCACAAATCCTAAAAGATGTCTATTCCTGGTAATGATACATTATCTAGCCAACACAGTGATTTTGAAGAATCAAATCATGAAGATACTGCCACAGGTAGTGGTAAACCAAAACAACAACAACAGATCGTACCTACAACAACCACTATATCCAATATCAAACTCCCAATTCTTAAGAAGGAGGAGTATGATATTATGGCCATGGAGATGGAGCACCATCTTGAATACATTGACAATGATGTATAGAAAGTAATTCAGAATGGGAATTCAAAGAAGATGATCTCTGTTGGTAAGGATGGTACTATTAGAGTACTTCCACCAGTCTCTGCTTTAGAGATCCATGCTGTCGAGAAGGAAAGAAAGGCAAGAACCATCCTTCTGATGGCAATTCCAAAGGAACATCTAAGGAGGTTCCATGGAATGGATGATGCCAAGAAGGTTTGGGAAGCAATTCGAACCAGATTTGGAGGCAATGCTAACTCCAAGAAGATGCAGAAGGCTGTTCTTAAATAGAAGTTTGAAGCTTTCTCTGTGTCTAGTTCTGAAGGGCTAGAAAAAGGTTATGACAAGTTCCAACATCTTCTCTCTCAGTTGGAATCTCATCATACTTTAAGATGTAGTTTGGTATCGGTCTTTGGAGAGTTTGTTGAGGCAACATGATCAAGATCTCCTAATGTTTTGATAATGACAAATAAACCTTTGAAACACATAAAATAACAAATGGTAGCCTAAAATCGCCGGAGCCAATAGCTGCTGCTGGCGCGCTGCCCGCACGTCAACGCGCGGGTGACGCGCCAGGAGTTTGTATTGCTCCGGGCGAATTTTGAAAGTCGGCTTTCCCTTTACCCGAAAAATGTGGATCTTTCAATACAGGTATGAATATGTTATATGCTTAATTAAGAACACTCGAAACGGGTTTTGGGATTAGAGAGATCCAACTTTTAAAGCACCCATTTACGAGAAAACGCCAACTCATGTTTTCTAACTATCGCCACTAGCCAAGGCTTTTCTAAACTTAGGGAGCTTATATACTTCATGTAACATCATGTGAAAGCATCCATATGCTCATATCCCGTGCTTACGTCTTCTCTAATTACGTAACAGGTTTACTCCCTTATTGGTCAAACTAAGTCAAAGGTCACTTTGCGTAAACGCATCCTTTCCCACTTGGGTTATGCTTTACATCAAGGCAAAGCACTTAACTTGTTTGAACCAAGGTATTAGTTGAGAACGTCGAGTCGTGGAAAGTCACGAGATATGAAACTATGGATTCTCGACATTTTGTTACTTGAACATATAAGTAATCTATGATTTTCTCAACTAATAATCTTAATTGTCTAAACTTTCTCTTCTTAATGACAATTAGATTATTTCTTAATCTTCTTCTTAATCTCATTTTTACAAAAGACAACAAAACCAAATCTCCCACTATCCTTCCCAAATATCCCTCTCCAACATTCTCTTACAATATTCTCTTACACTCTCTTACAATGTGTACCGTGTGTCTCCCCATACTCACACAATTGATTTCAAAATACACACACTACTCACAACCCATACACATACTAGCCAACTCATCATATCCCTTCCATATCCAAATCTCTTACATAATCTAACCCATATCATATATTCTTTACACACATCAACTCACATACAACTCACCTTCTTCTCCATTCCATCACATGTGTTTAATCCAAGCCATCCATTTCAAACGAAAATCATCTCAACTATTGATTCACCCTTTCCCCCCAAGCAAAGTATATTCCTTTGGAATATCCCTCCTTAACCCAACCATGGTTCACACCTAACCCAACTATGATTACCTCTCTACATCTCAACCATCCATTCCCTCACAACACATCTCAACCCTCCATATTCCCCACATGCCAAATAATTTGAAAACCAAAGGAGGCTCCCTTTGATCTCCACCATCCAATTCAAACCATCTTATCTCAACCCTCCATCTCATTCTTTCCCCCCAAGCAAAGGAATATACCTTTGGAATATCCCATGGCATATTCTCTTCTCTATTATGCCATGTGAGGAATACCGTTTCTACCCCTACCAAATTACCCTTTCTACTCTTCTACCCTTGGTATTTGGTTTTCTTATAAACACTTCACAAAACATTTTCCAAATTGGCTATTTGAGTTGGTAAACCTTAGATTGATTAATGTTAAGGTTTAGTGTGAAGTACAACTGGGGATTTAGCAAGGATAGGTATTTATAAGATCCAACACCCAACCTTTGGGAAAAAGTTTACAGACGCCTGGCGCGCTGCCCACGCGTTGACGCGTGGGTGACGCGCCGGCCTCGGTAAAATTTCCCAAGTTTGGGTTCTTGGCCTATAAATACCCCCTTGCCTCTTATATTCCTCGCCTCTTGCCATTCTTTCTCTCTACATTCTTTCTCTCTAATCCTCTAATTCTATCTCTTGTGTTCTTAATTTTCACACTAACATCTTTGAAAGAACACATATCATTGCAAGGGAAGAATCATTAGAACTTAATCCACTCTTATGATTGTGTCGAGGGTCTTCTTCCTTATGCCCTTTCTATTACAATCGAGTCTCTAGGTTAGGTTAGGGCTTGGTTGAACAAACACTTATTCATTCATTCAATTATTTGTAAGGGAAGTCTTGTGTCTTGGTGACCAAGCCTAGATCATTGGGGATCTAGTTGGGGTTTGATACTTCCGGTGGGAAGTCTTGGTAGTGGTCTTGGTGACCCTTAGGTGAAGTCGAATCGCGAGATTCTTTTGGGTGGTTTCCAAGGGCGGAATACCGTGGGAGTAACTCCTTCTTTGTGAGCATCGATATTGTTGAATATCGGTGGAGTGAATTGTAACGGTTTGTAGTCCACCGAAAGGATTATACTAGTGAATAGTATCGGAGTCGCGGATTCGCAACTGGACGTACGGATGGTATAAACCCCCCATCCCGAACCAGTATATATCGTTGTGTTCTTACTTGCTTTATATACTTTGGTTGTGTAAGTGGTTGTTGGATTATTGTACAACTACTTGGTGTTCTCTTTAGCTTAAAGTTTTTAAACATCTAAAAAGCCGAAGAAATCGTATTCACCCCCCCCCCCCCCTCTACGGTTCTACAGAGTTCTTCTTGACTGTCTCCCAACTCTTAGTCAGAAAGGGATTGATTTAGACTCGCTTTCTTGTCCGGTTTGTTACTCTGGCGTCGAAAATATAAACCACACTTTGTGGTTTTTTTCTCTTGCTACTTCAGTTTTGCATCGAGTCTTTGTGTGGCTAGACTTGCATACTCCTAGTCCTTCTAACCTCCAGGATTTATACAATTGGATATACCGCATTTTGTCTTCATGAAAATCTATCTTGGAAGTTATTTGTGGAGTTGTCCTTTGGTCTTTGTGAAATTTCCACAATGAGATGATCTTTGGCATTTCTCCGCCTAGACGTAATTTTTTATTTGATAAGATTGTTGATTGTTCTTATATGTGGTATTCTTCTGGGAACAATTTGTCTTTCATTTCTTGGAACAATTGGCACCAAAACTCTTTAATGGTTTCTTTCTTGTAATCGTTTTTCTAGCTTCTTGCTAGTTTTAATATAATTTTGCTGTTAAAAAAAATGTAGTTTGGTACAATCATTTTGAAATAATACCAAGTAATGAGGGGAAAAAAATTTATTGCTATGTGACACGTTTTGAAGAATCAATCAAGTTTTTATGATAAAACCAAATTTCTCATATTTCTCATCCACAAGTTTTACTGGTTTTTTCTTAAATCTTTTATTTCTCCCTTTTGTTATTACAAATACTCCGTAATAGTTATAACTTTTAAGTAATATATAAACTTAAAAACTATGGCTGTGTTTGGCGCAAAGCTTTTTGAAGCTTTTTGGGGTGATGAGCGGTGAGAATGAGCTTTTTGATTTTTAGTGTTCGTTTGGCATGAGAGCTGTGAGCTTTGCTATTTTTTAGGAAAGCTCATTTTTTCAATGCTTCTTTATGAAGCTGTGAGCGGTGAGCAAGAGCTGTGGCTACTGCTCACAGCTCACAGCTACTTCTCACTGCTACTGCTCACAACTACTTTTGCCAAACATAACCTCTTTTTCTTTTAAATCTTTTTCCAAATACAAATTCAATTTGAAACCCGTCTACCAACCAATCGCATCATAAAAATATTAAAATGTGCTATGCCAAAGAAAAATATCATTCATGAGATGTTGGTATTTGACGATAAGCTACCCAATGAATATCTTCTGGTATCACGGTACCATATTTGTAATTTATTGTCCCTTTAAATAATAGTTAGCAATTTTGACCCGCCTGTTTAACTAGTCACAGAAACCTGATACGGGTTAATGTTGGTGGTCAGTGGTCACAAAACCTGTTACGTAAAAAAAAGTGGTCACAAAACAGTAGCCTGTCCATAACCAACAAGTCTGACTGGCATTAATTGTTTATGTTCGACAAGATTATAAATTACACTTTCAATACACTCAACATCCTTTTAGGTTGTACAACATCAAATATATTTTCACGAAACTTATGTGTTACTAAAAGATATCATTCTTGTTTTTTCAAAAAGAAGTGTCCATTCTTTTCTGTAAAGATAATCTAAATAGAAGTTATATTAATATGCAATGGCAAGTTAGATGTCACGCTTATTTGTCATGTCATGATGTATTAGTATAGGAGTTTAGTGATTGACATGACCAATTTATGTGTCTAATTTTACGTCTAATAGGGATTTAAAAAGTTAAAACACATTTCTAAATCAATGATAAATAAAAGTTAGAACAAGTGTAATACATGTTTCACAAAATGAATAGATTAAACATAAGTCACATGAATTAATCATTTCTCTCATTTTCTTTTGTATAATGAGAGTATTGCCTTCTATCGTCGTCATCTCGTCGATGATTTATATGGCTAGGTTTTGTAACATATTAAAACATGAATAAAAAATAGCACAAGTATAGTAGGAATCTTGTTAAAGTGATCGACATAGTTTTTGTATTATTTTTTAAGGTTCACGGCTAATGGATATCTTGGGTGCGATTGCAAGTTTACAACCTTTTGTTATTGTGATAAGAGTGTTTTTTTAATAGGATTTGGAAACTCATCATGTCTTTTTATATTTTTTTCTCAAACTTAATCAAGCAAAAATAATACTTAGCTGAATGTTAAAAAGGATTGGAAAAAAGGAGTTTCTATAGGTTAAGAGTATTATATTATCCAATGCAAGCCCAATATTACTCACACAAGTCACACCACTCACAAGCTCCTGGACAACTTAATAGCCCATTACTAAACTATTTCAATGTGCAAGCTTTTACAGCCCATTAGTAAAATATAGCTTGATGCTTTGCACAGAAATGAGATATGCTATTGCCTGAAAAAAATAAAAAAAATACAAGTACATAGATGATAGAACTACAATTTTACTTCAATTTTTTAGCAACTTTATCTAAGAACTGAGATACAGTAACTTCCAAAATTTTGAGTTGGGGTGGGGTGGGGACCACTCTCTTTGGTCCCCCATAGCTCCACCCTTGGGTTATGCGCATGAGGCAGTGTTACATTTGCCTGATTTTTCAGTTCGGGTAGGTTTGGTTCGGTTCGGTTTTCGTCGGTTCGGGTTTGTCGGTCTAAGTGTATTTTTGTATGTTTTTGTCGGTTTTGGGCCGAACTGGACCAGACCGAACCGACCCGAAACCGAAATCATGTAAAACCTGAAATTAAAAAACCATTATTTTTTTTAAACTCTCTCCTGTTTTCTTCCACGTTTCCCGTTTTTTACGCCTTCCAAATAATCACCATTTTTCATCAATTTCTCACTAAATACTGAATGAATCTCAATTCTGATTACACCATTCGTTTCTTCTTGCCATTACGCACATAATGGTTAGCTTGAATTAGATTTTAGTTCAGTATTGAGATAACCCCCAATTTAGTGATTTTGGTGTAAAATTTTTAATTTCAATGTTTGTTATAAGTCTGTCTCATATTACATTCCTGTACACTATGATTAGTTTTTTCATTGTATTCATTGAGTTTTGACTCTAGTTATTAGTAATAATGACGAACATAAAGAAACTGAGAACTTCTAATCGGACTCCTAGGGTTCCGGTGAGGTTTGATGATCATATTGTTGGTAGTTTGGGGCAAAAACGTGTAGAGAATGTATCAGATATTACTCAAAAGGAGATTGATAGTAGCAGGATTGGGGAAACGAGTGTGATAAGGGAAAACAATGTATTAGAGAGGGATGAGATGAGTAAAAAGGATGAGGCTGGGAAGGTAAATATTGTTGATAATACTGCACAGAATGGTAATACAGAGAATGTTGAATTGACTGCAAGTAAAACTACTCCTAATGAGGTGGTGAATGATGGTCCCAAGAGCAATGTAAGTAATTCTAATTCCAATGTTGTGGTGAATGCTGATGCTAATAATACTGAAAATACTGGAACAAAAGTAGATGTAAATGCTAAACCTGTCGATAAGAAATCCTTTGTCTCATATGCTAATGTTGTTAAGAAGGATGAATTCCCAAAGGAACTCATGTATATACCTACCGAGCTTAATGATAATGGGAATGAGGTTGCTATATTTGATGAGATACTTGTTAAAAAGGGGAGTGAAAGGTGGAATTTAACTGTTAGTGGTCAGTTTGTGGGGTTTAATATGCATGTGTCTGAATTGAGATATAACATTAGGAGAATGTGGAGTAAGTTTGGGGTAACTGATATCAGTGCTAGTAAGAATGGGCATTATGTGTTTAAATTCAAGAATGAGGAAGGATTGAATGCTGTGATTGAAAAAGGACCTTGGATGGTTTAGAATAAACCTTTGTTTGTTCAAAGATGGAGTCCTGATATTGGTATGCAAAAGATTGAACCTACTAAAATGCCTGTTTGGGTTAAAATGACGTATATCCCCCTTGAAGCATGGAGTATGAATGGAATAAGTGCTTTAGCTAGTTGCTTAGGGAAACCAATGATCATGGATAATATGACTGCTTCAATGTGTTATGGTGGTACCGGAAACCTTGATTATGCTAGAGTTCTTGTTGAAATGGTAGCTGACAAAGAAATAAAGAATGAAGTTGAAGTACAATATAGAGATCAGGAAAAGAATGTTAAAGGTACTAAGAAGATAAACGTTTTGTATAATTGGAAACCTCTGAGATGTAGTCACTGCAAGGTGTTTGGTCATGACATGGAACATTGTTTGGAAAACAAAAGTAAACAAGGAAATATGGGTGTAGAGAATGATAATGGCAAGAAGGTTGGGAATGGAAAAGAGCAAAACAAAAGTGGAAGTGTGGCAAACCAGGAGACTGGTTTTCAGGAATATAGGAGAAACATGAATTATCAAGCATATAAAAGACAGGAGTATAGAAAGAAACAAAGGGGTGTGAATGATAAGAAGAAAGAGGAAGAAATGCCTAAGGTTACAAGGAACCAATGGAACTTGAAAGAAAAAGAGGTGGAGGAACTGAAAAAGACTGCTAATAAGTACTCTATATTGGATACTTTACCTGAAGATGATAATCATGAGATGAAAATATTGAATGAGAGAAGGATAGTGGATCAGTATTTGAATAAAAACATTGATCCCAGTATAATTGAATTGCAAAATTGGTCAAAAGATATGCATCAATATTTCAAAGAAAAAGGTAAAGAGATTAGAAACAACCAGACTGTTGAAGAGATGGTAAGTTCAGATAGTGAGGATGTTGTTAATGGAGAGGAAGGTATTGCAAAGGTAATGGAGGAGAATGTGGTGAATGGGTTAGATGGGCAAATCCTTAATGATGTCTGCAATGGAGTATAAGGTAGGTGTATGGAACATTAGAGGGCTGAATACTTCTGATAAACAAAAAGAAGTCAAAAATTTCATTGTTAGTGAGAATTTAAAAATTTGTGCTATATTGGAAACTAGGCTGAAGAGTAAGAAGCTTCAGCAGACTGTGATATAATTTTTCAAGAATGGGAATGGGAATCTAATATGAATGAATGTAGTAAAGGATGCAGGATTACTGTTGGCTGGGACACCAATAGTACTAATATTCAGATACTAAACAAGACCAGTCAAACTATCTTTTGTGTGGTAAGTGATGAGGATTACAAAGTTAAGTGTTTCTATTCTTTTGTGTATGCTGCTAATGAAGGTGTGAATAGAAGGGAGTTGTGGGAGGATTTGATTAGAGCTAAGAGATATGTTAGTGATAAGCCATGGTGTATAGCAGGGGATATGAATGTGACTCTACACCCAAATGAACATTTTAATGGTTGTGCAAACATGACTGTTGATATGTTAGAGTTTCAAGAATGTCTTAACACTATTGAAGTTGAAGATGTGTGCAAAACAGGGCTGCATTATACATGGACCAAAAATCTACAAAAAGTGAAAGCTAGTAACATGTCTGGGACACTTAAAAAGCTTGACAGAGTTATGTCTAATGAAGAATCGATCAAGAACTACCCACAAGTTCATGCTAAGTTTCTTCCTTACATCATTTCTGATCATACTCCATCTGTTCTTTGCTTTCCAACAAATAAAAAGAAAACTGTTACGTCTTTTAAATTTTCTAATTTTGTAACAGATAAAAAAGAATTTATTCCTAGCTCATGATGGCTATCATATGTTTCAAGTGGTGAAAAAGCTGAAATGTCTAAAATCTCCTTTGAATAAATTGGCTTGTAGTAAAGGAAATCTTTTCAAAAGGGTTGAAAACTTAAGGGAACAACTTCAAAAGATTCAACAAGAAATTGATGAAGATCCTCATGATAAACAGCTAAGAAGGAGAGAAGCTGATCTTGTTGCAGAATACTTGGAAGCTGTATCTGATGAAGAGAAGTTATTAGTCACAGGCTAAAATCAAGTGGTTGAATGAAGGAGATAGAAATAGTAGATTCTTTCACAAGGTGTTAAAAGGAAAAAGCAACAGGAGCAAAGTCTTATCTCTTTGTGATGACAATGGAAACAGACATGAAGGTGATCAGATTCCTCTGTTATTTTTAAAACATTTTGAAGACTTTCTTGGAAAAAATTCCCCTGTTCTAGATCTTGATGTGAGTAATGGCCGTTTTTATTCTAAACTTGATCCTGCTTCTGCTGAAAGAATGATTAGAGAAGTAACTGATGAGGAAGTAAAAAAATGCAGTGTTTGATATAGATGATTCTAAAGCTCCGGGTCCAGATGGCTATTCTGCAGCATTCTTTAAGAAAGCTTGGGAGATTATTGGAAAGGATGTATGTTTGGCAATTAAGGAGTTTTTCAGTAATGGAAAATTGTTGGGTCAATTAAATGCTACTATCATCTCTCTAATCCATAAAGTTCACACTCCAAATAATGTCACTGAATTCAGACCTATAGCCTGTTGCAATGTACTTTATAAGTGCATTAGCAAAGTGATTACAAATAGAATTAAGCCTGTCCTTGGGTGTTTGGTTAGTAGCAATCAAAGAGCTTTTATACCAGGCAGGCATATTCAAGATAACATTATGCTGACACAAGAAATCATGAGAGGGTATGATAGAAAACATGGGCCTAAGAGAGTTGCATTCAAAATTGATATCCAAAAGGCTTATGATACAGTAAACTGGGGCTTTCTTAGGAAAATTCTCACTGAATTTGGTTTTCATGGAAAAATAGTGAATTGGATCATGCAATGTGTCACTACTACAACTTTTACTCTCAGCATAAATGGTTACAAGTTTGGTTATTTCAAAGGAGGGAGAGGCCTAAGGCAAGGGGATCCAATCTCCCCTTACCTTTTCACTCTTATCATGGAAGTTTTCTCTCTTATGTTGAATAGAAAAATCAGAAGTGATGGAAGTTTTCAATATCACTTTGGGTGTAAAGATATAAAGTTGTCACATGTGTGCTTTGCAGATGACTTACTTGTCATGAGTCATGGTGATGCTCACTCAGTTGGAATTATTAAAAGTGCTTTGGATGAATTTAGTCAATGCTCTGGCCTGATCCCTAATTTGTCTAAAAGTACAGTGTATTTTGGAAGTATGAACTATGATGAGAAGTTGGCCATTCTTCAAATTCTTCCTTTTGCAACTAGATCTCTTCCGGTTAGATATTTAGGGGTTCCATTGATCACTAAAAGGATTGGTGTAAAAGATTGTGGGTGCTTATTAGATAAAATCAACAAGAGGGTAAACAATTGGAAAAATAGGAGTTTGTCATATGCAGGAAGATTGCAAATGATTGCTTCTATTCTAGAATCAATTCATGTTTATTGGGCATCTGTGTTCTTGATTCCAATCACTGTGATAAAAGAAATTAATAAACTGTTGAAAAATTTCCTATGGAGTCAAGGTGAAGCTACTAAAGGTAAAGCAAAAATTGCTTGGAAAACTGTATGTAGTCCTAAAGATCAAGGTGGTTTGGAGTTAAAGGATTTGCAAAAATGGAATGTGGCCATGCTTTCTAAACATGTCTGGAACATTGCTATTAAGAAAGACACATTGTGGATCAGATGGGTTCATTCTGTAAAGCTAAGAGGTAAAAGTATATGGGAAATTCAAGCTAACAATGGTGATAGTTGGGGTTGGAGAAACTTATTGATGGTAAGAGACAGAACCAAAAGGCATGTGGTATATAAAATTGGAAATGGTTGTGATATTGATTTCTGGCATGATAATTGGAATTCTCTTGGACCTTTAATTCATTATATTTCATACAGAGACCTTTATGATGCAAGGATGAATAGTAATGTAAAGCTAAATGATATGGTTAGTAATGGAAAATGGAGGTGGCCTGAGGAATGGTTCAACAAATTTCCTGTCATCACTAGTATTAAAGATCCTCAAATTGATGTTGATAGAAAAGATAGGGCTATTTGGAGGACTAGAAATGGTGAGGAATTTGACTTTTCTGTGATGAAAGTTACAAATGACATGTGCAGTGATGCTCCTAAAGTTGTATGGTGGAAGTTAGCATGGTATGCTCAATGTATTACCAAACATTCTTTCATTTTGTGTCTAGCTATCCAAGGCAGATTGAGTACTCAAGATAAACTAATGGCATGGGGAATTCAAACTGTCAACAGATGTCCTCTTTGCTTAAGTAATTGTGAAGATCTTCAACACCTTTTATTTTAGTGTAGTTTCTCTAATGAGGTATGGTGCAGGGCAAACAATATGGCTGAAATTAAAATTTGTAGCACTGATTGGCAGGATATTGTTAATGATATGGCTAGTGACAGAGTTAAAAATAGTATTGGAAGTGTTGTAAAGAGGTTAGTGTTTGCTGCTTGTGTTTACCAAATCTGGAATGAAAGAAATGGTAGAATATTTAGGGATAAAAAGCTTACAAGTGAGGAAGTTTCCAACAGAATTGAAGAAAATGTGAAATTTAAGCTTATGGGTATAACTGTGAAGGAGAGTAGAGCTGTTCAAAAAGTGGAGGAAAGGTGGAAAATCAAATGCAAAAGACTATGTTTACCTAAGAAGTAAGAGGTGTAGGCTGTGTTATAGGTTTGAATGGGATTTTTGGGATGTGATCTGATAATTTGGTATTTAAAGAGGTATTTGATTTAAGAGATCTTTCTTACATAGATGTCTTAAAGGGGTTGATTTTCATGTGTTCCATGATTCTCTATTGGTTTAGCCAATGTTTTCTCAAACTTCACACTGAAAATGAGAAAACTTATGCTCATTTCAACTGATGGCTTTGTACATTGGTGTATTACAGTCATTTTCTAAGTATGTCTAATCCTATATTCTCAGTGGGGTCTTTGTTAGATACTGTGAATTGGTTAAATGTACTTAGCAAAATGTGCTCTAATTGGTCCATAAGGTAAGTTTCCAGTTGAGAAGGGTAAATGAGCATGGTGGGCAGTGTATGAAGCTTGGAATAGTGAGGAGTGAAAGATAAACCTACTTGGTCAAAGCTATACACTGCCAAAGGAGGTAATGGTGTTTTTCTCCCTCAAGGTGAGTGTTTCTAGGGTTCTGATGCCTTTTGTAAAGAGGGAAATGTAGGAACTCTAGAAGAGCCCTTGACTGAATGAGTGAATAGGTACCTAGTGAAGCCATCATCTATTTTCTACTTTGACTACTGTGGTGGCAGGTTGAGTGGTCTTGGTTGAATGGATTGATGGAAATGTAGCTAGATGGTAGGTGCTTATGAAAGGTGAATTCAAAGTGAGAAGGAAAGACTCAAAGATATAAGTCAACAAAGCTCTGTTTGTATTTCTTTGTATTTTTGTATGTTATGTTTGAGTTGAGCATTGTCAGACTTGTTATCTAGGCTTATCAGACATCGGATGGGTTGAAAAGTTAGTTTTTGTATCTGTTTCTGTAAATGATTTGGGTGATGTCCAAATTCAGTTTTCTCTGATTATTCTCATATTGTAAATGTTGGGAAAGTAATATAATTCACCTTTTGCACAAAAAAAAAAAAAAAAAAAAAAAAAAAAAAAAAAAAAAACGGAACCGACGGGCCATTGGTCTGGTTCGGTTTTTGTCGGTTCAGTCAGTTTCGTCGGTCCAGTTCGGTTTTGAACCTTCTGTGCTCAGCCCTACGCATAACATAACCCTTTGACCCAAGGGTGGAGCTATGTGGGGACGAAAGAGGGTGGTGCGGTCCATGTAACTTAAACAAGCTTTCAGCTAGATCTTTTTCCTTATTTAACTCTCTTTTCAAAAAAAAACTTTGTCTTAAGTTATTTTAGATTTCAATGGGAAGTTACCATCAGATCCATCAATTTTTTGTTTTAGTATGAAGTTTTAGAGGGAGTGCATATTCAAAAACGGGAAAAGAAAATGGGGAGGAGGGTGTTGAGGGGTGAAAGAGATAATATATGGCTTTTTCTTTTACTTTTGAAGTATTCTTCGGTACAAGCATAGTGTTGTAATAGATGACACAAACAAGCATACATTTGGCCATAATCCTAAAAAGAAGCCTACTTTTGGAAAAGCTCCATCATAAGTCATGAACGACATTGGATCATGAAGATGTCTCTATAGTTTGATTCCAGTGGATACCATTTAAAATAGGTAGTTGTTTCTCCAATCTTCGTAAAATAAGTTTTGTCAGCTGGTTCGAGTATATGTGGATTCAAACCCTATGAAATTTTAGTCAACAGGTAGAACAAGAAAGACTCATACTGTATTATACATATATAAGAGTTACATCAAAGTACTACCACATCCATTTCGAGTTTAAGTTCACTATTAAGATCACATTTACTCTACGTTAAGTGTCCCCAATACCATTAAAACTAAAACCGATAACTAACACCTCAATTAGGAGTTTAGGATGGGAATGGCCTATGTCAAGATTCAAACCTTTGAACTTGTTGAAGCTTATCTGAGACGGCTGTATTCATCTTCTGGTGCAAATGAAGGTCAATAGACGGTGTTTGGAGCTTCTGTGTGATGGTATCTGTATGGTCATGATGCCTCTTTCGCACTGCTCTTATGCGTGGTTCTGTAGCTTCTAGTGCACTACTTTCTTTCTGATGAATCATTGATGCTTCTCGTCTCTTGCGTTCTGATAACCGATCATCCTGCATTCTTTCATCCTGTAATTAAAGACATATAATGGTAACACCAAAAGTTAAAACATTTGGTACTAATATTTACTATTTTAACTTGCATCTAATAGCAACAGCATACTTCTTTTATGTCTCTTGTTAGCGATTGCATAAATGTAAATCATAAACTCTTAAAAAAACAGCGTTCAAATATAAACTAAAATGTGACCTTTAGGAACAAAAGTTATGTTTGTATAAAATGTTATGATATACTCGTACAAAATATTATAAAGATTATGGTTTATAAAATGACGTAAGTAGAAGAAATACCTATCTTTAAATGACTCAGATGTACACAAACAATCGCTAAAACACGACAAATGAAAAAGTACTTGTGTGTTATACAAAATATGACGCTAAGCACAAAACCATGCTTTTTGGACTCATTTTAGCATATAAATTCATGAACATGGGACAAAGGCTTACCTTAATCAAGTGGGACGAGTGAGGCATAGGACATTGGACAGGTCTATCTTCATGGGATGGTTCGGATGGGTGTTGGATAGGCCAAAACTCAAACTCGGCTTCAAAATCAATACCATTGATTCCCACATTTTCAATCATGATAGTATTTCTACTCTCTCTTGTGTCATCTTTCAGTTCAATCACCATATCGTCTTTCATTTCCTATAAAAGTTCGTTGCGAAAAAACAGTTGGATGCATATTTAACAAGATTTTAGATCATAACAAAACGAAATTCTTTAAGAAATACCAAGCTCAAGTTAAACACACAAAGGCGCAACGGAAAAAGGGGGAAACTAAAGAAACATATTACAGTAAGTCATTAACAAATTAAATATTACTGTAATAAAGAAAAGTCAAGTTTTAGAACTTAGGCATGTCAAAAGCATCACAAACATCAATTATTTAAACAATCAAAATGTGAACAAGTGTGTGCGCGCGTGAAAGTAAGACTAGTGATAAGCAAACAACAAGACTTTAGTAGGCTTGAAAACTGCTACTCTAGCTCAATCAAGCCTTTTATTTGCAAGCTGAAGCTCAACTACTTGATGTAGTTATCTACAAGCTCAAGGAGACTAAATTGTAGATGGTAGAATATAAGTGTAAATGCTTATTATTAAGTGTAGTGTATCCCAAGTCGATATTTAAAGCTTGCAAGTTAGTCAGTTCAATCACACCATTAGCATAAAGCCATTCCCAAATGAAACACCCATATACATAATTAATCTAGATCACAATGCATATTACTTAAACACACAAAAAAGCAACACTTACAAGATCATCCAAGAATGAGGAACCCATATCAAGAATTGACATTTTAGACTACAACTCAAGCTCAATGGTTCAAAAGTAAAGGACATCAAATGGTGTTTATGTGTATTAGTAATGCAGGAAAATGAGCATGCAAGCTAGTCCATTGACATTATATCATAACACAAGTACAAAAGATCATGGTAACACATAAAAACAAAATGATGAAACTATGTGAGTGAAAGTTGAAAGGGGAGATATAGGGATGCTACAAAGTAAGCAAGGTGAGAGATAATAGAAACTTACAAGGTCATCACCACCTAATGAAAACCCCATGTAGTAAACTGACATTAACACACATCCAAAAACATGACACCTAAAATAACACACAAAACTAAAAGCAAAGTGTGTGTATAAAAAAGGAGGAAATGGGGACTGTTAAAGGAACAGTAAATGAGGAAAAAAGATTCCTCATCATCATTTTAGTCCCCTGCTGGTTTACTGACCATTCTTTCCTTCTTTCTTTATTTGGGTCCCTGTCATTTCCAACTGTGTTGCTGTATGCGTGAGAGCTAACATATATTTAAATATTTAATCATTTTACTAAAAAAATAATAATATTTAATCTATTGAATAATCAGAATTAGATAAGTAACAAAAATAGCTAACAAGATGGTTTTCAGATGGTGTCCCCATGATGATATCATCATGGTGAAAGACATGCAACATAAGGCAAAAATAATATGTATGTTTAGAATTAGTTTTTGTGTCATTTTAATCTGGTGTTACACGATTTACCGTTTAAAATTAGTTTTTGTGTCCTTTTACTCTGGTGTTACACGGTTTACCTTCCCATGTTGGCCGTACGACAGATTGATGAGGATAGCTATGTTAGACGATTAGTATATTTGGCCCATGTATTTGACCCATAGTGTATCTTATATATTGTATCGTGTACCAAACTATTATGCATTCAATATACGATTCACCAAACTTACAAGCTAGAGGTAATGCTTTCCTTAAACGTTTAAAGTTGTGATAATAAGATGATTGAATGTACGAGTGTATGATATACGCTGGAGCAATGTATAGTTTGAACGTTTGACAAATTTTGATTATTCAAGATACGCAAATGACAAATAAAAATCACTTTTGTGACAACTACTTCTAAACAAATTAAGTGAAAACTAAATAGCTACATCTACATACGATCGACATAAAAATGTAACTTAGATAATTGCTTTCAAACATAACTTAGAATATAACAGTCACACACACATGACATATAGATGCTTTTGCACTTTCTCCCCCTTTATTAAAGCTTGCTTTAAACAACAATATATGTTAGTTTGAAATCCGATACCAATTTGCCACTTTTTGCACCTCCTTGGATTTGGAGAGGTACACAAAATCATTAAAGTTTAAAGACAAAATCGTTTCCAAATACATATAACTCTTTTTGTCATTATCGATCACCAGCTTTTGCAAACTAGCTTAGGCTTGTTAGATTTCCCGATTAGATTAACAAATAAATATAGGGATTAATTACTTTTACTTGATGTATCAAACAAGACAAAATTTAAATAATTTATGGTGTTACCAAACAAAATGGTATTGTAGTATTGTGCAAATGAGTGAAGGTTGTTTATCTGTGGTCCACAATACACCTACACTACAAATATACTTATTTAGAAGAAATTAAGTACGTAAAAAGAAGATAATTAAGGAGGAATCATTTTATGACTAAAAAATTGTTTAATACACTAAATATATAACACACATATACTTATTTAGAAAGAAATTAAGTACGTAAAAAGAAGATAATTAAGGAGGAATCATTTAGAGAATTATGACTAAAAAATTGTTTAATACACTAAATATATAACACACGGGGTAAGTGATACACTAAATAGATAACACACGGGGTAAGTGGACATGGCATGATTAATCACCGGTTAAATTAATTACACGACAATGTCAATGATCATTATTGGTGATATGAAGATGATGATTACCATGTTTATTCTATCTTACTTATATTTTCGTATATATAGTTACAAAACACTTTATATACACAAATATTAATCATAATAGTCATAAATCGATGCGATCAAGCAATTGAAGAAGAAAACAATCGATGTTCTTGCTTAATAATTATCCAGTTGTTTATAATCATTTGAATAAGCTTAATGACGAAAAAAAATCTCATGTTATTCATTTGTATAATAATTAATACTTTGTAGTAAAACTATAAGTTGTTATAAAAACACACTTATGCACTTCGAGTAGCATAAGTAGATGGTGAAACGAATTAAAAAATTTAACTAAATATACATTATACAAAATTCAACATGACAGTGAATGAGTGGCCTATAATAATGTGGACTTTGGCATATTAAAAATAATTTTATGATGATAAAAGAACGGATTTTGAAAGCACATGTATGATATTGGTATTTCTAAAGTTCACGTATGATATTTGTATATTTTTAAAAGTATTTTACTATTATATGAAACAACCCCAAGTTATATGGATTTACATAGAGTTGGAAGGTAAACGAGGAACAAGCTGCGCCGCTAGCCTTTTTTGGATTGCAAAACGAATTCTCTTAAAAACAACAGTTGTAGATGTAGGTGTAATAACATTACTATGCATAACACGTCGAACTCTATTTAGAAGGTCCACTGACCCAGATGCAAGAAAACCAAAAGTATCAAACGCGAAAAAAATAAAAACATGTTGATTCAGTGCACACTTTCTCGTGTTTTGGCACTTTATACGAAATGGCTTTCAAAGTAGAGTATTAGGTTTTATGTTTTATACAATTTTGATAAGATGTTAATACAGTAGTTACTCTAAAGTAGAGTATTAGGTTTTATGTTTTATACAATTTGATAAGATGTTAAATACAGTAGTTACTCTAAAGTAGAGTATTAGGTTTTATGTTTTATATAATTTGATAAGATGTTAAATACAGTAGTTACTCTAAAGTAGAGTATTAGGTTTTATGTTTTATACAACTAGTTATAATGCCCGCGCACGCGCTGGTTTTTTTAAAAAATTTTGAATCATATATTTTATTTATTAAAAAACAAATAATTTAATCTTTGTTTTATTTGATTTATGATATTTAATTATAGTTTTTTTATTATTAAAGATAATTATTTAAAAATTTTAATCCTATTATTAATTGAATCTTATCTATATTTTTTGTATTTATCTTCTACTTGTGTTATGGATAAATATAAAATATTACTTAATAAGAAAATAATTTTTTTTAAATAAAATTATTACTAAATAAGGTATGAATGCATTTTTGAAATGGAAAATTCCCAATAAGGGTTTTGTTATATTATATAAAAAATTTGATAAGATGTTAAATACAGTAGTTACTCTACCTGAACAGTAATTACTAGGAATTCACCTGTTGAAGTTGAAGGGATACACCCCCCAAGAAAGGGTCAGACAAACAACTATTGCTTTTACCTTTGGGCCTCTTCGTGGGGCTAATGTTACATTTTTTGAGCCCCAAAAAGTGGAACAAAACCTTGCTAGATTTGAGGTAAAAATTGGATTTGGATTTGCTAAAAAGGGTAAAATCGGAGTAGAATTTTGGAAACTTGGTTGATAACAAACCAAACGGTCCCAATGTTTGATCTTTTATCGATATTAGATCCGACAACTGAAGTTCTTATAAAGAGACTCTTCACTGTCATATGACGTGATTCACTGCTTCTTTTTAGATTTTCTACAACACCGTAAGCAACACTTAACTTATTGTCATAACTCATACGTAATATTGGAGTAAATGTTTTTGTGTAAACCAGTAGCAGCTAGCAAATGCCTACAATAATTTTAGTTGACATGTAAGGGATTAAAAGTCAAAACCACCTATATTTAGAATAGAGAAAATTAGGTTATGAGGAAAATACACAATCAATTTATGCTCACAAGACATTTTTTCAAGAAAAAAAAAAAAATAATAATAAATGGTGTAGTTTTCCCCTCCTTATTTACAAAAAAGACAAAAAAATGAAATTTCGATGTTGGTCATGCTAGACCTCAGTACCTCACGACTTTATCGACCGAAGTGACATATTGGTCGAGTTGTGTACTTTTTGCGATTTGTATTGTTGTCTTATTAAGTTATTACAAGTAAAATATATAATGCGAGACCCACAACCTGGTATAGATAATCAATTTCGATACTTTTGCTCGACTTGTGTAATTTTGTGCGACTTGTATTTTTTTTATGACTTGTACTTTGTTTGATAAGTGTCAAATTTTTTAGTGGGACGACAAGTCGCAAGGTCTAGCATGACCAATTTCAAAAATTGAGTTCCGTTTTTTGACCAAAGGGAAAATGAGACCATTTTGAAAATTTTCTTTTTTTCACTGTAATTATATTTTCACCAAGCTAGTCACACGCATGACATGTGATTGGTGGCATGCCACGACTATTGCCAATCGTAAAGTTATGCGTGAAAGTTTATTCAGATCAAGAGGTTTGTTGGGTTGCACTAGTACCTTTAGCACCATGCTACCATAGGCATTCTCGTCTTGCCTTTACTTCATAGGATCTAGTGTTCACCAATACAAGACCAAAATACAATATATGTTTTGATTTTGCAAACAACAACCCTTAAGGGGGTGGCAACCTTGCGGTTTGTGTGGTTCGGCAAGGGTTGCCGATCGGCAACTTGGATTGCCAGTCCATCGGCAAACTTAAATCGGTGCCTCAAGCGGTAGAAACTACCGATTCGGTGGGGGAGTGAATTGTTAGGTCACCATTTTAACAACATAATCACTTAGAGATCTAGAGAGAGAAAGAGAGTAGAGAGAGAGAGAGAGTGGAAGGAACTCTTAAGAATGGAATGAAAGAAAATGAAATTACCAAGAGAACCAACCCCTCTCAAAGGAGAGGTTACATAGTATTTATAGGTGAGGACTAGGGCAACACTCCCTTCCTCCCTATTTTGAAAATGAAATGGGCTTAAGGCCCATGGGCTTGCTACATAAGCCTTAAGTTATAATAAACATACAAGCCTTAGCAACCTATTACAAGTAAATGATCGAGACTTGATAAATAGTAAAACTACGTTCCCAACAATCTCCCCCTAAGGGTCGGTCATCAAGGTTGCTTGACGTCTTCGTCTTAATCTTTGACTTTCAATGCTTTAGACGTCTTCTAAATCATTCATCGTTCTTTGTTCTTAGTTGATGTAGTAGTGATCATCTTATTACAAAATGTAATGACCGAGACTTGATAAATAGTAAAACTACGTTCCCAACAATCTCCCCCTAAGGGTCGGTCATCACGGTTGCTTGACGTCTTCTTCTTTGTCTTTGAATTTTGACTCGTATAACTTAAGACGTCTTCAAAAGAGAGTGGGTGTTCTTTTGCTTCATTGTGCATTGTTCGTAATAGATGTGGTAGTGATCATCTTATGAAGTTATCTGCCATGCATCACTTCTGCGTCTGTGGTGGTCGCCGTCCATTCCAACATGCTCATACACGTTTGAACTTAGACATTCACATGCACGTAGTTCCCTTTCATTCACATAGATCTTTAGTCCTTAATCTTTGTAGATTCTTCTTTTTGGCGTAGAATCTAATTTTGAACATTGTGTTGCTTAGATCTTTGAGGGAGCTTTCATTTGCTTCAAGATGTATGTATGAGCATGTGGAATCAGTCTCCATGGAGATGATATGTCCCTGAAAATAAACAGTTAGCAATAAACAACCGGTACTTACAGATAAGGAATTAGAGATCGTCAACAGCATAGTGTGAAGACTCCTTCTAACCCTTATCAAGGCCGTTCCCATGTCAGATACCCCCGAAGGAGCTTACAAGACCTACTAAGTAGCTCAATGACTGGGTGAGTCGCTGAGGATCACTCCACGACTGTAGACTGCTAAAGAACTACCGCGAACACTAAGCGTAACCCTTGTGGGGTTACCGAAGTGACCTGCTGTCAGGGCTGTTTGATGTTGACTCTGGCAGGAATTTCCGTTCAATCATTGAGAAATACATTTGTAATTCTCTCATAAACGTTCTCGGCAGATTGCTCAGATCTGCGAAGGACTCGATAATTTACAGCTGGTGTCCATTGATGTAGAACACCAGTTGTAGAAATACTAAGTGTTCCTAAGAGATCTTTGATGTATCTCATGGCTCTAGACTCGATAAGTGCTCACTTAGGTTTCCTATTCGGAGACTAGGGAGGGGTCTCCTGCTTCAATATCAACTATCTCTCAGAGATAAGTCGATAGATTACACTGGTTCCCCGTGAGAATGAAACAAGCTCTTTTAAGAGAACTTGAGTGGCTAGAAGGTTTAGTGCATTGCGTCACTGGATCCATGACGACTTAATCATCAATACCGGTGTTGTCTTTGCAACAGCCAGTAGCATATGAATTGAACCCGGTGTCTGCCCTAAGGTTGAACATATGGAGGGCTATTTCTTTTCACCCTTTTCTTTACTTTTCTTTTTCATTCTTCAACCCCTTCTTTCTCCTTTTCATTCTTTACTCCTTTTTTTTCGTATCATACCTAAGGACTTCTAGTTCTAACTATTGGTGATGTCCTTGGGTAGATCCCTCCGGCTTAGGCGGATCATAGGACGGTTATTTCCTAACCTTAGTCACCTTATAACTCCATGACTATCCTATAATTGCCATTGAAACCTTTGAAAATCTCTCAAAGTGTTTGTGTTTGTCAAACATTTTGTTTAACACTTTGAGAGTTTTATGTTTTACTTATGAAGGGCTCCCCCTTCACATGTGCTCATATGTATTTAATAAATTTGCACATGCGGGAGGAGCGAGCACTTTGAATTGATCCACTTTCAGTGAACAAGACCGATTCGAGACACGCTTACATCACTAGTTAGACTAGCTTGAAGTTATTACCCGGCCTGGTCAAGTCCACAGAAAGTTTCTCGAAACGGTACATTTCTACTAAGACAAATCCTTTTCGAGACACGCTTACGTGGCTAGTTAGAGAGTTCCATTGTCAGCTTTTAGGTGACAACTAGCTCTAGTAACTAACTTGATGTTATTACCCGTCGAGGAAAAGTCTTTTCGAATTTACTAACTTTTATGTTTCGTCAATTCCTGGGTGAATCTGAGTCTAGCTCGCATGA